>JAESUZ010005374.1:6737500-6902714 GCA_017311185.1 Proteles cristata cristata
CCCTGTTTTAGGTGAATAATGCTGCCCTAAAATGTCTACATTCTAATCCCTGGAACCTATGAATATAGGCAAAAAGGAACCCTATATTGCAAAAGGAACTTATGTGGTGAAAGGAATTTTGCAGGTGTAAATAAGTTAAGATCTTGAGATGGAGAGATTATTTTGGGTTACCTGGTTGGCTCTTGTAGTCACAAAAGTCTTTATAAAAGAGACAGATGCTATGCTGCTAGTTTAGAAGTTGGAGGAAGGGGCCATGAGCCAAGGAAGGTAGACAGTCTCTAGAAGCTAGAAGACACAAAGAACCAGACTGTTCTCTGCATCTTTCAGAAGGAACATTTCACTGCATACCCATTTTAGGCTTCTGGCATCTTGAACTATAAGACAATAAATCTGTGTTGTTTAAAGCCACTAAATATGTGGCAGTTTGTTATAGTGACAATAGGAAACTAATTTACTCTGCAAATCCTTCAGCCCTGATGAGGCAACGCGAACCCAGGGCTACTTGACACCAAAGTCCATGATTTTAAACTCTATACTGTATTTCTGTCAAATCATCCACGAGCTCTGGTATTGAAAGGCCTGAATAGCATTTGTACGTGACACTAAACAGTCTTCCTTGAGTGTTGCCTAAACACATTCAGATGCAGTTGAGAGATTAAGGAGTTTCAAAATTGTTTAGAGGACATGGCCATCCATGGGGAAACAATGTCAGTTTCTGTTTCCCAGAAATGTGATACAAGCCTTAAGGTTATAATTTGCTGATGGTCTTTGCCAAAGGTAAATCCGTAAATCCATAAGTGCCTGTACAGCCTCTTACTGCTGTCGCCCTGTTCTTTTCCTTCTTCCTATAAATATTTTCAGGTGAATGACATGGGCAACAGGATCTCAAAATTTGCTGATGAAGATTCACAAATTAGATGTGAACGTGACCATATCATATAGACATCTTACAAAATTTTTGCTTTCTGTTGTAAAGACAAGAGCTAACGAGGGCTCCTTAACGGAAGTACTTATGAGTGTGTGCAGTGTCTTCCTGGAGCTAGTTTTCCAGTATTGTTTAATCATACCAAGAGACTGAGTGTCTGTTTGCCAGCAATACACGTGTTTGGCTGGCTTTGTTTCTGATGGAGAGAGTAAACAAGGAAAAAGCAGGAGACAAACACTGAGTGACTTGTATACCTAGTATTCTTCAGATAATGTTTAAATTACTCTTCATAACAATACTAAAGTCAAGTATTATTGACTTCCATTTTCACAGCAGACAAGGAATTGGGCGGAACAATTCCTAGAGTAAGTGGTGAAAACGGAATTCAATTCCAGATGCTTTCTGTCCCTAAATCTCTTCCAGGAAGATTTTCCTGACCCTTTGCGCTTACTTGTCTCTCCTGTTTGTATCACCAAGGCTCTAAGTTTACCTTGTTAGATAAAAAGTTATGACTTATGGGGCACTTGGGTGGCTCTGTTGATTGAGTGTTCGACTCTTGATTTTGACTCAGATCATGATCCTAGGTCGTGGGATCGTGTCCTGCATCACGGAGGCTGCTCTCTCTCCCTCTGCCTCTTTACCCCGCTCACGCTATGTCTCTCAAAAAAAGTTAGGACTTATTATTATATTTATTAAAGTACTAAAGATATAAATGCATAGTGACTGGTACATAGAGTGTGTCCAATGAATGTATATTGAATTATTACCTGAATAAGTGAAAGAAAGCACACAGAATTTATGTCGATGCTGCCTCTCTCTGTCCAAGAACTTACTTCCCTGGCAACCTCCTGAATAGGAAATGTACAGAAGCCAGCAACTGAAACTTGGGGTCTTATACTTCAGTTAAATTATCCTTGGACATTTTTCGTTTAACAACAAAAACTTCTCACTGCATTATAATTTACGAACTGTTTTCACATGTATTATCTCATTTTACTTTCACAGTATCCCTGGTATCATTGTCCCTATTTCACAGATGAGAAAACTGAGTACCATAGAAGTGAGATAAGTTTCTACAACCGCGGAGTTAGTTAAATGACAGAGCCAGCCCTGGAACCCTCATTTTCTGATACTAAACCTCTACAATTGTATAGCTTCCTGATTATGGTCGTCATTTACTTATTTCCTATAGTTTGAAAATTTTACCAAATTGTCTTTGATTGTTCTTTTCATGTACTTATTCGGTGATTTCTAGATTCATTCACACACAAAGGGTTGAGTTGCTTACTATGTACCAGGAAGAGTGCCATATGCTTGAGGTGTACATTGAGGCAAATGGACATGATCATTGTGTTTGTGGAACATGAGGTCTAGGGAAGAAAAGAGTCCTTAGATAAATAAATAAACATACAAACATATGAAGAACATTTTTATAAGTTTTAGAAAATGAAAATCAGGTCATATAAAGGAAGAAACATGGTGAGGTTTCATTTCAATTGTTCAAGTTATAAAAAGTTTCTTTTAAGAGACATTTAAGCTGAGACTCAAAGTAACTATTGAAATGAACAAGCAGAGGGGCAGGGCAAGGAGCTTCCGATGCAGAGAAAACAGTCCTGTGCAAAGGCACTGAGGTGAGAATGAGTTTGCAGGGAAGGAAAATACACATAAAGACAGTGCAGGTAGGAAACAACCCAACAAGGAGATTAGAGAAAGACAATATTTGATTTGCTAGGCAGGCGTCAAATGATGTACAGGAGAGTGTTGAAGGCCACGTTAAGTTTTAAAATTTTATTCTAAGCGCAATGGGCACTCTTTCAAAGGTTTTAAATGTGGAGGGGGAACTTCTGGGGCTTATTTATTTATTTTTAATCATTTTAAGCTTTTGGGCCATCAGTGACAGCTAAAGACAACAATTATGGTTTCTGACAGTAAACAGATTATTCTCAATGTATTTGGGAAATGAATTTTAAGGGACTTGGTGGTGAATTGGATAGAGGATGGGCTAAGTGTCAAAAGTTGCTCCCAGGGTGTCCTGGGCTCCTTGGTGGGAAGGCCGAGATGGGAAAGGTGAAAGAGGGCTTGGATTCGGGAGAAAGATCCAGAGTTCTGTTACACACACAGCAAATCTGCATGCATGGGAAACCACCAAAAAGATAGTTGAAATGTATGAATCGAGAACTCAAAGGAGAAGTCTGAGATGTAATTTCACTCTTTATCTTTTCTCAGTAATAATTGTCAAGAAATCAACACTGGCGGCAGCTTTTTTTTTTTTTTTTTTATGTCACTTAGGCATAAATATAGAACCCAGCAATGCCTGGCACCAAAGAGACTTTCAATAAATAGTTATTACATAAGAAAAATACTGAAGCCTAGAGAGAGCTAAGCAGACACAAAAATGAAATGACTGGTCGGTGGCGGTTGTTTCTTTTGATCTGATGTTGAAATCTACATTTTTCTGTACTGAACAACTAAAATGGTGGTCATTCTCTTCAGTAATAGTTTTAAGCGTCTCTATTATATTCCAATTTTAACTTAAGACCTATTCTAGATTTCCATTCCTTTGATGATTGTGGTTAATCCTTTTCTAAAATTAGTCACCAAACCTTTTGTTTCAGTACATTTTATTACATGTATCTTCAATCTTTAATTATTGGTGATGAGAAAGAATGGCAGGTTTATTTAGAAAGTTGAATTCTGACATTTATTTTTGATCATGGAGAGGAGCTAATTATAAATTCTGGAGAGATACAAATTTCAAAAAAAGAACAAACTGAGGAAATGCATTTTCAAAACCTTTTAGTCAAAATATGGGGGAAAAATCCACAACTTTATTGAAGAGAATTATAGCCAAGACTATTTTTAAAAAGTGCTTCTTTGTAAGTGATGCTTTTGCATGTGAAATGAAACAGCTGTCTTTGCTTAACCATCAGACTATATTTGCAATGTTTCCTAAAAAAAGAACTGAAGATAAGCTTTTCTTTTTAAAAATTTTAATTAGCCTTTCAGATTCAGATATTGAGCTCCTGGTATTTATAGCTGCTTTAAAAAGAAAACACTTGTGAACATAAACTAACATGTTTTTCTCAGGAAGTGAGCATGAGATATTTTTGTATATTTATAGTAGCATGTGTGTTTCTATAATCTATGACTAAAGCCAAAATAAGTCTTCGTGAACCACCTCCTCCCGCCCCTACCTCCCACCCCCTCAATGCGTGCTTCTGGCTGAGAGTAGTGACGTTGGCAAGTTTCATTCTTTCTCAGACTGGAACTATTAGCAGAAAGGGGAGCTGCTTGCATGGGTTTCCCAGATTTTGTAAGTCATGTTGTAAGGAATACACATGGCACTCCTAAAGCTCCTCCTCTATTTTCTTTTCCTGAGTGAGGTACAATCACATCTGGCTCTGCTCCCTTCAGACCAGACCAGAAAGTCTGTATGACTTTTCAAGAATGTAAAGGGCATAAAGAGAAATGTGGTCAGTGAAAGTTCTCAAAGCCATGGAAGGACGATTGGGGTCTTGGAATTCTTCATAATACGAAGCAAATTCTTCCATCCCGATTTGAACATCCAAGGGTTCTTAGGCAGGAGAAAAATTAGGCTTGTCTGAAAAGTGCCTATGGGTTGAGATAAGACCAATACAAAAAGTAAGCTCCGGGAAGACCAATTTTGATTTGGTACAATAAAGGCATTTATTCAAGGAGGGAGTAAACAGTGAGAGCATTCAGTCAGGGCCACCACTTAGCAGACATATTGTAGAGCCATGTAAGTACTGGAAATAAATCGGTACTTGTTCTTGTTTATTTTATTTTCATAGTCACCAACTTACACAGACATATAAAAGTATGATACATTTTTGTTTCCATTATTATACATGAAAACAGATATACATATATATATAATGTACGTGTATAACTAAAACGCAAATCTCAAAAAGGCAATTAAACTTACTAATTTTATGAGCTATGTCATCCATTCTGCTGTATTCTACCCTCTCATCTTTTAAAAATGGGCTGGTTACAACCCACTGAACTGATTTCATAACTCACTAATGAGTCTCAGCTTTCAGTTTGAAAACCAATGAAACAGACAATTAAGTGAGCTGAGCAAAGGGTATAATCATCCTTCTCTTCAATAAATATTTGCATAAATTAGTTGTATGTTGCTGCACCTGTTGTTTTTGACAATTGTTAAAATATATGGAAGACCTTCAGTGTGGTCACCCAGGAATGATAGACCATCCAGTACTGCTGCCACTACTATAATCATTTTGCAGATTTTTAAAAAATGTTTATTTTTGAGAGAAAGAGACAAAGAACAACTCGGGGAGGCGGGGGGGCAGGCAGAGAAAGAGGGAGACACAGAATCCGAAGCAGGCTCCAGGCTTTGAGCTGTCAGCACAGAGCCCAATGCAGGGCTTGAACTCATGATCCATGAGATCGTGACCTGAGCCGAAGTCAGACGCTCAACCAACTGAGTCACCCGGGCACCACTCATTTTGCAGAGTTTTTAAAATGTCTCTAGAACTAGATTGGAGAGCCACATAAAAATATCTTAGTAGTTCAGACCATACAGGAATTCATTCATTCATTCTTTCTTTTGTTCATTTATTCAATATAAACAATTGTTTTATTTTGAAAACCTCTCCCTTTGCTATGTCCTAAAGAAACAAATATTATATATGTAGGTCAGGCCTATTTGCCCCTCACCCAAACATCCCAAAGTGTTCCCTCTACTATTTATACAGAGATAGTGATATTGGAGCTGGAGGACTGAATAGTAAGAAGGGAGCCATAACGGGGCAGTGATGGCCATGGGAGGCATGGGGTGGAGACTGTGAAGAGCGTTGGGTGAAAGCTGACAAAGTAGATGCAAACAGACTCTGAAGACACTCAGCTGCCACCTGTTTTCAAATGCATGAGATGAAAAACTGACCCGCAGCTAATTCACTATTTACTGACACATGTATGTGGGAATCCTTAAAATGCTGGGAAAATTGCACAATGACTGAAATCTAAGCTTGTTTCCTATTGATAAGCCTACTTTTTGACTCAGGGAGTTAAGTAGACCTAAACCACTATCTAAGTTTTTAGACAGCCAGAAAAGGAGGGGAAAACAGCTTTTAGTGTCTTCATGTGCTTCAGGATCATTCAGAGAGTGGCATCCAACAACAACCTATTCTGGATTTTGAGGTGCCTGCACGGCTTGGTGGGTTTTTAGATCAAGTTTTGAGCTCACGGTTCATGGGTTTCAGCCCCTTGACAGGCTCTGTGCTGACAATGCAGAGCCTGCTTGGGATTCAATCTCTCTCCTACTCTTTGCTCCTCTCTTGCTAGTTCTCTCTCTCGCTCTCGCTCTCGCTCTCTCTCAAAATAAATAAATAAATAAACTTAAAAAAAGAATTTGTTGTAGATTTTATATTTCAGATGCAGAGGAAATGGATCCTGGTCCCTGAACTTGGTATTTTTTTGTTTGGAACTCTGAAGAATTTGTCTTGTCCACAGTCACTGAATAACACTAACTAAATATTGACTGAGCCCTTTAGAATGTGTTAACTTTCATATATATATATTTAAAACTCTGACCTACACCTAGCATGTGTTTTATCTTTTTCTTTTCTTTTTTTTTTTTAATTTTTAACATTTTATTTATTTCTGAGACAGAGAGAGGCAGCGTGAGCAGGGGAGGGTCAGAGAGAGAGGGAGACACAGAATCAGAAGCTAGCTGTCAGCACAGAGCCCGACGTGGGGCTCAAACACACAGACTGTGAGATCATGACCTGAGTGGAAGTCGGACGCTTAACTGACTGAGCCACCCAGGCGCCTGTTGTCTTTTTCTTTTCAAGGTATGGTATTTTACACATGCTCTCACATCTTGTTAAATGTTATTTCTAGTTAATTGTGTTCTAACTTCTACTGTGCATTAAAAAATTCTTCTAGTAATAAAAATGAATTAAATTGAAATGTTGGCAGAGCCATGCATCTGTCCTATCATATAGATTTTGTGACCGGAATGGCATCAGCATACTTACTTAACAGATTAGATTCAGGAAGGTGAAGCGATTTTCTAAGAGTCATTAGCTGTTTTCTAAGAGTTATTAGCAAGGGTTAAAACAAACAAATGGCTGGTCTTCTGCAAACTTGGGTAGTGGACAGAGTTTGTTTTGAATGTCTCAGACTCCTCCTCTGTCTTCTTTCCAGGTAACAAAAGCCTTCCCTTCCCATTCAAACCACTCTCCAACGAGATTGAGAATCAGCACTTAACACTTGAAGTCAAATCTGAATAATTTCCTGTGGTAGCTTTCAGAGAGGGTTTTAACATTTAAACCATATTCTCCTAACACAACTTTGACCTTTCAGCTTTCTATAGTCAATGAAAGTACACACCTGTCTCTCCTTTCTGGTCCCAATTTCTACTCAGTTGCTTAATAGGTGATCCACCTGACCAATTGTAGTTATCAATAAATCACAAAATATATGTCAAGAACTCACAACGTGTGTGGCATGATGCTCATGTAGTTTTGACTTTCATAAGCAATGTGCACAGCGCCATGTCGAGTTCTGCTCTCTTGAACTGAATGATGGTGGGTCTCTATCACCAATTCTCAGCTTCTTTCCAGTGCTTTCTTTTTCTAATGTTAAAGACACTTCAGAAAGCCAAGTTCCCAGACTTTCCCCTGGTCCAGCCAGGCTCTGTGTCCCAAAGTGCACTGCATTTCTTGGCATGCTTATTCACCACCTCACCCCCACCCCACGCCAGCTCCCAATCCAGAAGGAAGTAGGGAGGCAAGCAGAAGTTGCACCGTGAGCAGCTGCAAGGTTAAATGTTCACTGGCCCTTTGTGCTTCTCTCTGAGTTCCAAGTCCTTGGGGACGCAGAAGAGGTTAAGGCTGTGCTAAAACAGAATCTGGCTGATTTGGTGTCCTCACCTTCCTTCCTCTTTGTACTCTTGGCAGGAAGTCACTGATATAAGATGATACATTAAAAAAAGAGAGAGAGGGAATAATGGAATAAGCCTAAATTTGAAGTTTAGTTTGTGATTTTCTGCTTGCCCAGAAGCCAGTAAAACTGAAAGGCGACATCAGGTTGCACAATCAACTTATCTGGTATTTTGAGAATGGGCTCGTTGCCGGACCCCTTACACTAAATCCAAATGCCCTAACCATTGCATTTTAGAGATGACAATGGCTACAGCGTCTTTTCAAAAAGAGATGTGGAGGTAAGGCAGAGTCCTGGGCTGTAGGGCTCAATTCAGCTTATCTCTGCACATTTGCTATTGTTTCTATGAAGCCTGCGTGGCTGCAGTGGACCAGAGACTCAGCCTTTCAGAGACTTGCAGAACTGCAAGAGACAATGAGACATCTGAATGACCATCTAGCTTCTGGCCCAGACTGCACAGTCATCATTTAAAGCAGGCAAATAGGAAATTCTCCTAATTTTGTTCCTATACCCCTGGGTGTTACTTCTTTGCTGACTTACCACTTAGTTTTGTTCTGATGATGAGGTGGGAGAGGGTGACTTAGTTTCTTTTTTAACAACAATTCTGGAGAAAAGTTAAAGTCTAAAATATCCCGGTCTGGAATTTGGCATGAGATAGATGATGGCCATAAATAATCAGCATTCTGGCAAACAAGGCTCCAAGTCTGGGCAGAGGGAAAGGAAGTCTTATTTCATGAGTTCCTCTTGTTCAAGACACCTTTCATACACTTTCCAACTTGTCACTAGAATGCTGACACAGAGTCAGCCATTTGTGGAAACTGAGGTTCAGTTACACCTAGTGCACAGTCTCTCTCTCTCTCTTTTTTTTTTTTTTTGCTTGGAACTGAGAGCTTATTTGGAGGTTCTAGAAGGGAGCGCAGCTACATGTGTACCCTTGGCCATGAAGGGTCCTCATCCATTAAGGAAGGTTGTTCTCAACAAAGCGCGCAGCTTCGGCAGGGATGCACATGGAGCTGTGAGGGAGGAAGGGGACACACACACCTAGTCAGCCAGATCAGCCACATTGACCCCGGTGATCAATGGGATGACAGATGTAGCAGCCAGATTGCCCTCACATCCTGCTTGGAACGATCTGTATTCCAAACCACAGAGAGCCGTCGCACCCAAGTGCTACATCCACAGGCTTCTGTGTCTCCCCTTTTCGGCTATATCTGCATTCGTGGTGTGCTTGACCCATAGACTATTACGTATGTTATCTAAAATAATCCTCACAGCAACTCCACGAACTCATGAGAAAACTCGGCTTAGGGAAGTTAAATATTTCCCAGGATAGGAGGGACCTGAGATGGAGTGGCTGTCCCACTTCTGTGTGACTCCAGGTCCCTGTTTTTCCACAGAATGCCTGTAAATGCAGACTTTTGAGAGAAAACTTTATGCGTGTTAATGATTTTGCAACTGGGTGGGACTCAAGAAAACAGAGAGGGAAGTGCTCTATGGTGGAGAAGACAAATGAATAGAGTCAAGAAGGAAAGAGAGCCAGGCATTAGATGGGGGCTCTAGCAAGGTTCACAGAGGTGGATCGCATATATTTCAAACATTGTTCAAGTGCTTACTTTGTTAGCACAGATTCTCCACCCTGTCCCCCTCCGTCCCCAGCCCACAAATATATGTCTCTCCTAGTCCATCCATCTCAGTTAATGGTGGCAACATGCACCCTGTGCTCTTTTCCTCCACCTTGTTTTCTCTCTTTCTCTCCCACCGGACACTCAATTCAGTGAATTCTGGCAGGTCAGCTTCTCAGGAATATGCCGCCCCAACTCTGCTGCTACCACTACCGTCTCTGCCACTGTCATGTTTCTCTTAAGCTATCGCCAAAGTTTCTTTGCTCTTCTCCTACACAGCAGCTAGAACGTTTTCTGTTATTTTTTTAAATGTTTAATGTTTTTTAAAATTTATTTTTGAGAGAAAGAGAGACAGAACATGAGTGGAGGAGGGGCAGAGAGAGAGGGAGACACAGAATTCGAAGCAGGCTCCAGGCTCTAAACTGTCAATATAGAGCCCGATGCCGGGCTGGAACCCATGAATCCTGAGATCATGACCCGAGCCAAAGTCAGATGCTCAACCAACTGAGCCATCCAGGCGCTCCTAGAATGTTTATTTTAAAGTGTGAATCTCATCATATATTCCCCTTGGATAAAATCCTCCAGCACTTTCACACTGAATAGAACAAAATCTGAACTTCTCATGTGAGTTTATAAAGCTCACTGTAGTGGTCGCTTCGGCAGCACATATACTAAAAAAAGCTCACTGTAATGTGATCCCCGTGCATGTATCTGGCCTTAGTTTCTCTCTGTCTCTCTCCCATACTCTCCATTATCCACACTGGCCTTTCTGCCATAGTGGTACTTTTACACTGCCGTTTGCATAGAATCGTTTCCCTCTCAGACTATTATATCCAGTCTTTTTTTCATCAGTCAGATTCCATTTCTCTCTCTCTTTTTTAATGTTTTTGAATGTTTTATTTATTTTTGAGAGAAAGAGAGACAGTGTGAGCAGAAGAGGGTCAAAGAGAAGGGGAGACACAGAATCCGAAGCAGGCTCCAGGCTCTGAGCTAGCTGCCAGCACAAAGCCGACATGGGGCTCGAACCCATGAACCGTGAGATCATGACCCGAGCCGAAGTCGGTCTCTCAACCCACCGAGCCACCCAGGTGCCCCCAGATTCCATTTCTAATGTCCTCTTCCAACAGGGGTTTTCCTCTTAGCATTTATTGCGGGTTCAATTATGTCCTCCATAAAGATATGTTGAAGTCTTAACCCCAGAGCCTGTAGATGTGACCTTATTTGAAAATAGAATCATTAAGTGAGGATGAGGTCATACTGGATTCAGGGGGGCTTTAACCCACGAATGGGATCCTTATACGGAAAAGGGAAGTGTGGACACAGACACACAGAGCAGAGGACCACATGAAGGCTAAGGCAGAGATGGGAGTGATCCATCCGCCAGGCAAAGAATGCCAGGGGTTGCCAGGGGCTGCTAGAAGCTACGAGAGACCAGGAAGGATTCTCCCCTAGAGCCAGCAGACGCAGCATGGCCTTGCCAGTGTATTGATCTCGGACATCTAGCCTCCAGCACTGTGAAAGGGTGAATGTCTGCTGTTTTACACAACTCATGGTCATAATCATTTATACAGCAATCCTGGAAATTAATACAGAATTCAAGCAAAAGTTTGCCCCAACTGTTCTAGAACCCTGTTTTATCTATTGCATGTATCACTCCTTAAAATGATTATTATGTTATTATATATGGAATCAATAACTACATTTATAATATTTGTACCCATGTATTTACATTTATAATATTTATACATTATATAATAATATATTTATGTATAAATTTATAAGTTAATATTCATATTTGAATGTGTTTCCATTTATTTTTTATAAATTTATATTTTATATGTATTTTTATATATTCCTATATATATAAAAATATATGTTTATATACACATCTCATATATGTAAAATATGGATATTTTAAACACTAAATTTGTCTGTCTGGTTCACCCAACACCTAGAAGATTGCCTGTATGTAACAGGGTTACACAAATATCTATTGAATTAAGACACAAAGCTTTTCATTCAATAGTAGAACTATGCTCAGATCATCTCTGAACAAAGCCTGTATCATAAATACTGCAACCCCTCCCCTCACTGAAGGCCAGGTTTCCTCAAATGCAAAGTACTGTTTCAATACTTCATTGGATAAATCTAATTCCGTGAGCACAGAACTCAAATTCTGTTCCATTTATTCAAACTCCCAGAGAGGTGAAGAAAATCATAAAACTGGGATTTTTGTATTAGTTAAGGGACATATATGTTTCAGCGTGATTCTTACAGCAAACAGCAAACTTCTGGATTTGATATTATAACAACAAATAGATAGGTGACCTTCCTTCAAAACAGAATCATTATATATGTAATTACTTAAGATGAGGTCCTTCTGAAGAAGGGTGAGCCTTTAGGTCCTTTAACCCTATATGATGGTGTTCTTATAAAAGGGTGAAATCAGGACATGCATACAGGGAAGGTGATGTGAAGACACAGGGAGAAGACTCCATCCACAGCGCAGGAGAGAGACCTGGACCAGATCCCTCCCTCAAGCCCTCAGAAGGAACCAGCCCTGCTGTCATCTGAGTCTGGACTTCTAGCCTCCAGAACTGTGAGATGACAAATTTCTGTCATTAAGTCTCCCATTGTGTGGCCCTTTGTCATGGCAGCACCAGTTTACTAATACAATAATACTTTTAATAGACGCTTTCATTCAAAACAAAAAGAAATGATAGGCACATAGCAGTCATTGTTCCATGTCACCAGTTTCTTAATTTCACTTGCCTGAGGCATCATTTTTTTGTCCATCTTCTCTCTGGCCTCCGATCTCTAAACTCTTCACTCTGGAACATCCTTCCTTTTTCATAAGACCTGGCCCATAGTTGCAGCTCATTAGCATTATCAGCCTGCTTTCGGCAGGAACTTAGGGGTCCGCTTGTTATATCTGTCTCTTTTCATCCAAGTTTACAATGCTTCTGCTTGTATGATCATAGTAAATATTCTATAGGTGTCGTATCAATCTTATTAGGGTTTATCCGACGAGACAAAACCCACACCTACAAATCTCTGGCTTGGGCTCAGAGTCTGGTTTCTGTGAGACAAACAGCCCGAGGTTTGTTAGACACCTTTTAGTCTAGCTGAGTAGACTTAGCATATCACCAACTCCTTTTGAAGTTTTAAGAAACAGACTTAAGTCGGTTAAGCGTCCGACTTTCGCTTAGGTCATGATCTCGCGGTTCGTGGGTTCGAGCCCGCGTCGGGCTCAGACTTACATAAAAAAAAAAAAAAAAAAAAGAAACAGACTTACATTCACACTCGCATTTGTTCTTCATTCTGATGTTATTTATTACTGTGAGAGCCTTTTGCCATCTAGAGAAGCTGAAAATAAGAAATGGTTTTACTTTCAAATCCAGCAGGGTCTGACTTCTTTATATTTCTTCAAAGTCCTGTTTGAAAATAGACATATGACTTTATTTTAGCCAATCTGTTTCTATTGATAGCTAATCATATGTGATTACAAGAAATTAGGCATTTTCAAACTTCTGCTGAGAAATCTCTTTCTCCAAACTCACTACTTCGTGAGGCATATTTTTTAGTCTGTGTTACTACATTTACTATAGTACTGTCAATATTCCTGCCATTACATAATTCAAATTTCTTTTCTTCGGCATCCAATAACAATTTACTCACTGTCTTTAAGACTTCTAAAGTCACCGTGGACTTTCTAGTTTTTATCCTCCCTGAAGTCCCAAAGAGAGTGTGATGTGTTTCAGTTTTATGTTTTGACAGGTCTCCAATTTCAGACACTAATGGAGGGATCAGGTAAGGTTTGATCAGGGAAACAGAACTAAGAATGGCATAGAGTAAAGGATTTATTACAGGAATTACACCTTTTTCAGTGATAGGAGCTGGTGCAGAAAACTGCTTACTCTGACTCTAGTGGTGTGAATAAAATTCCTGCGGGTCAGGAAGACAAAAAGTCAAGAAGAAAAACCAAAATTGAATTGGGGGAGAGGGAGGAGAAGTTGGAACCTGGAGGACAAACTGGAATCCACAAGGATAAATTGCAAACCATATCTCCCACCCCTTATGACCTTGGTGACACTAGTGACTTGGAATGGAAATAGTGTCCTTTGCCACAGACCTATACACACCCACACACCTAATTTGCAATTCACAGAAGCCCAAAACATAAGACCCAGGAGAAACTGAAGGAGCTGGAGGTCTGCAAGGCAAGCTGCATCCCCATCATCACAGGGTAAGTCAGCAGACAGAGGCGCCAGCCATGAGATGACAGAGAGGTGGGCACCCTACACCCTTAGAGTGTAATGGTTGTGTCACTTGCACCTTCCAGTAAAAACTGCTTAAATGGAAAGCAGTTGGTTCTGTTCCTATAACTGAAGGCAGTAGGAGGCTACATGTTGATTTAAATCTGATTTCTGTAATCATGATTCACACAGTGCACTTGTTATTAGAGATCTGAACTCTAAGAGGAAGTGGAATCTCTTAACGTAATGATTTTCTCTCCATTAATAGTATAATGAAGGGTTTTTTAAAAATGGATTTTCAACTTCTGCTTTGGCTGCAGGAAGCTAGGTTGAAAATGTGATGTTCACTTTTTATAATTATCTTTCGTCAGTGTTTTCTGGCTTAATAACTGCTTCCCCTTCATTACTGCTTTTTAAAAAATTTGATCCTTATTTTAATTATTTAATATTTAATTTCATAGGCCATGTCAAATAACTTCCGGAAGTAGGTTGAGTGTAAATATAATGTGTTCTTGTGGTCATTGTACAGCTACTGGCAAGGCTGTTTCTCTATATCTCTCTGGTCGATTCTTTTCTGTTTCCCAGTCTCTCTGTGTCCCTCTTTCCCTCTCTCACTTGCCCCTTTTCCTTTCTGTCTTGAGTGCAAACCTTAGTTCTTAGACTTGAGAAAGATATCTTGGATTAAGTTCAAGTGTGTTTATATGATATTTCAAGGGAGCAAAGTCTACGGGCCCATTTCACTCAACAGAGTTTTCATACAATGAGGAGGATCATGGAAAACCCTCAGAAGAAGCATGGCCCTTCCAACCAACACCATAAGGCAGAGACATCTGGTTTGCCAACCAGGCTTCAGCTTTTCCTTCTTATTCGAGTGTAAGTTAATCACATTATGCAAAACCAGGAAGAAAAGAATATGATGAATTTTAGATTCTCACTGAGAATTAATAGTCTGATCCTTCCAATAAATTCAGTGCCATATCTTGAGTTCTTAATAGCGCAGTACATGACAAGATAAATTGCTACTGACTTTAAGTAAATTACAGAGTTTTACCAACCTTAGGAACAAAGCTGAAACATGTGACATTTTCAAAGTGTTCACAAAGCAACATGAAAGAATTTCCAATTAAAGCTGAAAACAATGGCCACCATTAACCTACACACAGGTCTTGCTTTCTATTCTTTTTAAACCATCTCCTTGCCTAGAATAGTTATGTGCAGGTCACAGAGATGGGGGCTGAGGATCCATACAAACATCTATACAAACACACACTCTTTCTGTTTTGTAATTTGGAGGCATTTCTGTTCACAGGCATCTAGCTTTATCTGACCAAACAGCAATAATGTAAAGAGGGTGAGGAAGAACCACATACTACTGTGTTTTTTTTTTTCCTTAAGTATTTCCCTATCCCTCTTGGTTATTGCTCCATTAGACACTAAGTTATCTCCCCCAATAACTTATGTTACCATGTCCAAAGTTACATAGTCCAAAGTAGATATTAGATAAGTATTCATTAAATTAATTAATGATGTTGAATAAAAATAGTCTTTAAATGTGAAGAACTTGTGTTTCTGTGTGCATATGTGTGTGCGCGTGTGCATGCATGTGTGTGTGTGTGTGTGTGTGTGAGAGAGAGAGAGGGAGAGAGAGAGAGAGAGAGAGGAAAATGAGAGAGAGAGTGAAAGAGGAAAAAATTTGATATGGTTATCTGCTCCAAGTGATACCATCAGCAAGAAATACTAGAGGTCTTTGGTCACCAAAATACAAAATAAGTTCCATGTAAACAACAGCTAGAAAACTAAAGTGATGAATGAAACAATTCAGGCTCCAAGACAAAATAACAGTACAAAATCACCTACTTCCTATTCTTTTCTTATAAAAAATATAGAGATTAGAAAGTCTCTCATTTTGCTTTTTTTTTTTCCCCTCAGCTCTTTTTCTATAGCAGAGAATAATGACCTATATGGTTCAACAACACAGGTAGTTAGAACATGGGGTCAGATAATCAAGAACAGTGAAGGTCTGAATATTTGTGCTTGAGTATAGAGAGAAAGATCTACTGTAAGAACTGACTGGACACAGTACAATTGGTTCCAATTGTTTGTGATGGTCAGGTTCTGTAGGCACTGTGAACACTGAAATAGTGGATAGTGAACCGTTGCTCCCAAGGGAAATAGGCTGTTAGGTTCCTGAGAGCCTCTGGTCACATTTTCATCAGCAGATTAACACACACCTTCTTTAACATGTACTCCTGCTTACACATCTTACTGAATATTCATTGTTGACTCATGAATATTAAACTCACAGCCAACAACACTGTAAGTCATGTGTGAACCAAGCTCATCTGGTACATGTTTCCTCCGTAAGGGCAAGCACACAGGGCAGCACTTAGCACTAGATCTGGGGGCCTTCTGAAACAGCAAAATCACCAAAAAAGAAACACAAAAATGTGGCACTAAATGGACCACAAAAAGACACTTGTTTACAGTATGAGAAATAGAACAAAAGGGCAGAGTGTCTCCTTGTTCAACCTCAGCTGGGAATGTGTGTGTCAGACTATGCACATTTTTTGCTACTTCCACACGTCTGCAAATGACCATGAAAATACCAAAAATATTGGGCTTGGGGGTTAATTTTAATGATTGATTGAATTCACAAATACAGAATCTACTGATAAAGAAAATTAACCGTATATACATTAGTGGGCAAATTGATATCCCTTAAATTGAATCCAATTAAGTGCATGATTTATAATCATGAGTCCATTATGCAGCAACATGAGTTCAGGAGGAAGCAGAAACAAATGGTTCTAGGACACATTTTCTAATAAATGTGCTTTCCCATTAAATTTATGATGGGTGAGAGACTTGGCCACTTGACATAGCAAAGAAAATTCTGGGGGAAAAAAAAGTGCCTGTATATAGTTTAAAACCCTATGGCATAAATGGAGAACATAAAATGGTGGCTTGACAAGTGAAAACAGCAATGAAGCCTCTTGAGGAAAATTATTCCCAATGAGAGTTTACTGGTGTTTGAAGTGTCCCTGGGCTGGTGAGAAGCATTAGGCGCCATTTATGAATAAGATATAATGATTATCTAACTGGGAAAAACTTGCAGGTTATCTGGATCTTGCTTTTGGATAAGGCCAAGAACAAACAAAGAAAATGAACGGTCCCTAGATTCGCATCTTTTTTTTTTTTATGTTTTATTTTATTTAAATTTGAGACAGACAGACACACACACACACACACACACACACACACACACACAGAGGGTGAGTGGAGGAGGGGCAGAGAGAGAGGGAAACACAGAATTAGAAGCAGGCTGCAGGCTCTGAGCTGCCAACACAGTGCCCAACGAATGGGGCTTGAACCCAGGAATTGTGAGATCATGACCTGAACTAAAGTTCGGTGCTTAACTGACTGACCCACCCAGGCACCTTCCTAGATTCATATTTTAATGAGGCCTAGTAAGTTTCAGTGCAGAACTTTATTTGAAAGAATTCATTATAGCCAGGCCAGGTAGGCCGTAACCAAACTAACCACTGCTGAAAATCCTAAACAATGCAGTAGAAAACAATGAGCAAAAGACAACAAAGAGACAGTCTCTAATTCAGGTATTTTTATACCCATTTGATACTGAAAGGATTTTCTTGTGTTACAAATTGTTAAATGTGTTGCATAAATGAAATTACTGCACAGATTAAGAATAAGGCACGTAAAGTAATACATAATATTCAACATTTGGCAGTTTTCACTATTTTTTACTCCAGTTTTGAATGGGGAAAACAGATAGCCTTTGAGACTATTTTTTCTAGGCAGTTTCTGTCCAGGAATAGGCATCGTAGTGGACTTCTCCATTGTAGAAGAGCCTGCTATCTGCCATATGCCTGTTCCTTTCCTTTCTAACAGAGCCTGACTGAAATGTCACCCTCCAAGCTTTGCTGCAGAAAATGTGGCCATGTGCCACAGTTCTGGCAAATCAGGCACACGCGGAAGTCGCTGGGAGAGACTTCCGGGAAGGCTCTTTAAATGGAACTGAGACATTTGGCAGACTGTTTTCCTTCCCTTCTTGTGGGTATTTTGAGAGTAGAAGACATGGGTTACACCCGAAGATCAGAGGTGCACAAAGCTAAAAGTAAACTGACTTCCCACTGAAATTGTGATTTCTTCCGATGAACGAGACTGCTCACCTCCAGTAAGAAAAACGAATAAATCCTAAATTGTTTAAGCTGTTGAATTTAGGGTTTCTGTTACTAGCATCCAAATTCATTTCCAAGGATGCTACTATGCCTAGCTAGAGCTCTGGAGCATCTAGTAGGTATGGGTGTGGAATGTACTTAAAACTTTCGACCTTGTTAGGAAATACAAGTGACAGGTTCAAACATGGAAAGTGGGACTTTACACTGCTCTGATAGGTGCTTTTACATGATCATTTTGGGGTGGCATTGTGTCTATAGAGGTAGAAATTTGGAAAACCGTTTTCTTTTGTATGTTAAGTTCGGCATAGAACAATTCATGCCAAAAACTATATTGTTTTGGCACGCATATTTCTTTTAGTTGGGTGAGAGTTTCCTGGTTTCATGGTCAAATATTTGATTCTGTATAATCTTGCCTAAAATGTCTATTTTAAATAGATATTAAAGCGATCCGACACATGGTCTCTTGATAAAATTGAAGTCACTTAGATGAATGAATTATGTCTCTCTTTTAAATTGGTCACCAGTTCCTCCAGGGATTACTTTTTATACCTCCAGCAGTTCTACCCAGCTTCCCAAAGACAGCCTGAGATCAGTCTTTCTGTCTCTTGGCCTCAATGTCGAATGACAGAAGACCCCTCCCAATTACTGAAAAGAATGTTGCAGATTTCCTGTTTAACAAATGATGGTGAAGATGGTCAGAGAATGAGGCAACAGTGATCCTACCTATGAAAATATGGTACATGGCTTTGCTAAAAAAGGATAAAGATGAAACGTTTCTAAGTGGCTGCGTATCCATCCATTGTTTAGTGCAGACGGTGCTGACTCACTGTCCTTATGGCCAGGGGAAATCCTGTATTTCCCTCTCTGGGACTTTTGGTTTAATCTTGCTTAAGAGAGGCAGTCACTTTATAGTCCTGCTGGAGCCTCGGTGTCACTATTCCAGACACATTTGTGCCAAGTTTCAGGTGGCCTCTATAAATCACGTCATTGGAACTTGGGGCGTAACTTTTTTCTCTTCTGTTTGGACATTGGGTAGCATTGTGTTGCATGCATATGCACATCTTCCTATTCACTGGGACAATTCAGCTTGGTCTTCAAGGCGACATCCTTCAAAGTTCACTTGTCATTTTCAAGAAGAATTATTCATTTGTTTTTTTATCATATTAGGACAACTCCATACTACAAAAACTCCAGCTACTTGTTTCATCATATTAAGAAAATACTATATAAATTGTCAATCATTTGCAATAGCATGTATTCAACACTATACTCCTCAATTTACAGAAAAGAAACCAAAACCAATTTAAGACATAGCACCTGCCTTAAATGGATGAAAAGAGTAAGACAATCAACTTGAGAACAATATGGCCCAGAACTCATGAAACTCCTCAGTCATTTAGCTGCAAATGAAAACCACAAAGGATTTAATGAGAAGCCAAATGGACTGTAGTCCTGGAAGAATTCACCAAGAAGGTAGGTGGCTTGAGGGGTTATAGTTCAGGAGGTTCAAAGGCAATTCCAGCAAGAATCAGGACATGCAAATGTTTGAGATCAAAACTGACTACTTGTTGGCAGGCATCAGTAAGTTAAAACCCAGTCTGAAAAAAAGAGAATTTGCAAAGAGAGCCAGCAGCATTTTAAATTGTTTAGTTGAGATTTCATTTTGGAAAGGGTTTCAGTTTAATCCACTAGAAAACAGAGAACCTTTGGGGATGTTCAGGGACAAAATGAAACAGTGTTTAAGGAGAAATTTGGCAAATGTTCATTAACTATTAATATAATGCTTACAAAGCAAATGAATAATAAAATTAAAATTTAATGTAGGGATGTTTAAAATTATTTAAAAGGATAAGCAGTTTACTTACATTAAAGAATCTATTTGTGGACAATTAAGATACTAAGTCCAAATTACAGAATGATGAAATCAGTGAGACAAAAAAGGAATTATTTTTTTCAATCTTCTCTAACGTTTCTAATGAAGACTTTCCTCCTAGATATTCACTATAGTATGCTGCCTATCACCAACAAAACAGAACAAAACCTGACTGCTATAGAGAGCCTGATGCAAGTCACACATTCTAATTAAACACACACACACACACACACACACATTTTGTGGGGCACCTGGGTGGTTCAGTCAGTTAAGTGTCCAACTCTTGATTTTGGCTCACGTCATGATCTCACAGTTTTATGAGTTTGAGCCCTTCATCAGGCTCTGTGCTGACAGCTTGGAACTTGCTTGGGATTCTCTCTCTCCCCCTCTGTCTCTACCCCACCTCCCCACTCACTGTGTCCTATCTCTCAAAATAAATAAATAAATAAACCTTATAAAGACATTTTATAATTTGAACTTCAGCTGAGTCCTTCTTATAGTTGCTCTAAATTAATGAGTCACAGTCACAGACTCTGGCTTTACGCTGTAAGTCGTAGTTGGGTTGAGGCCATGGTAAAAAAAAAAAAAAAATTGAGCTTGCTGCCCATGCCCATCACCTAATCTGTTTTCCAGTTCAGCTGCTTCAGACAACAATTTGTACTTGAGAATTCTTTTGGTCCCAAGTCCAGTCATTTGATAATTGTGAATTAATTTTGCTTGTTACTGTTTCTCTCCTTCTACCTTCCCATCCAGCTGATTTTTGTTTAATATATTATTGCTTATTTCTTCAGGTTCAAAGCTCTGTCCTTTAACTCTTGTAAAATCTGATGGATTTAATTTTTCCTATCTGGTATTACAGCTGTTTGTTGTGGTGCTACCTCTGAGTAGCTCTCTGGGCTTCCTGGTTCATTTTGAAAGCAGTCTAACATTACTCAGTCTTTCAGTATTCGCCTGTTGGGTGTTGTGGATGTTACAGAGGGTTATCTGTCAGAACCCCAGGCTTGCAGAGCAATGGCCAGTAGGTTCAATCACAATAATTTTCAATAATTTTAGTCATTACTATATGAAGTACTTTTATTCAAGGACTTTAAAGGTAAAACACAGTCATCTGAGTAATAACCAGGTCAGATCTCTGGATATAACTTCTCTCAACCTGAAAAAGAAATGGTGATTTCATTCTTAACTTAGGGAATGTTTTGGCTGTATGTAACCTTTTAGTTTCCAAATTTTCAATTTGCATGTTCTCTTTATCATTTGCACGTAATTTATATATTGAAGAGTCTTGCTTTCACATCAAAGTAAGTTTTGAAGTTAAAAGGTTTTATTGTCATTAAGTCTCTCTCCCTGACAGATTTGAATTGCAAATGGTAAGACAGAGTGGGTCTCAGCTCAGGAAGGAGGATCTGGGAAAGATAGACAAGATTGACCTCATAATTGATGGGAGAAAAACAACACATAGCATCTTCTAGTTCAATCTTTTCAATATGTCTTTTTATCTGCTTGAATTAAAGGAGCAGTTTCTTTGCTGAATTAAAGGAGCAGTTTCTTTGCTGAATTAAAGGAGCAGTTTCTTTGCTGTGGTGCACCACAGGTTCCAATTCACTCACCCATTGTAAATCGGTTGAGTCAATAACCAAGTGATTTAACTCAATCTCTATTCCCCTCCTTTACCCTATGGTTGAGAGGGTGGACCGACCTCACATGGCTGGAAGTCCCAACCTTCCAATCACACAATTGATTTTTCCAGCATGGCCAGCCCCACACCTGAGCTATCTAGGGGCCCCCCACGAGTCATGTAATTAGCAAAAACTCATGTGTGGTCTCAGGGGTCTACAATGAATAACAAAGACACTCCTATATCTCAGAAAATTCCAAGGGTTTAGTCTTCCTCCCAAGAACCAGGGACAAGGACCCATCATATTCTTTATTATACAACAGGATTCAATACATTTATCTACATTTGTTAATGTTATTATACCATTGAGGATTATCATAACTTTGTGAAGCAGAGAGTTTTTCATATAAATTTTCACTCTATGTTTTATAGAGGTGAGAAGAGTGCAGATTGAGGGTGTGTTCAGTTCAAGATAGACCTTCTGAGACTCTTTAGGAAACCAAAAACCAAATGCTAGCAAGTAAAGAAGAATGCGAACTTCACACTTTCAATTTTCACATTTGTAAGCAAAACAGTAAAAGGGCTAATATTGTGACTTCTTTGCATGGTGATAGGTGTTAACTACACTTACCATGGTGAGCTTTTCGTAATGTATATAATTATTGAAGCACCATGTTTTACACCTAAAATTAATGTAATACTGTATGACAAGTATACTTCAATGAAAAAGGAAGAAAATAATATAAAGCTTTAAAAAAAGACTAAAAGGGCTCGCTATAGCATATTTCTGCAAATTAAGTCAAAATAAAAAAAAATGTGTGCTTGAATTCTGTGCTAATTACGTATAACAACTGTTTAAAAATAACTTCTGTAGGAAAGAAGTTTAAATCATTTTTGGAAGAGAAAATAGAAATGGAAGGTAAGCCGGATCCTCCAAAAATACAAGATGCAGATGTTTGGCATATGCTGTTTACAACCATTATCACTGGTGGCAACGAAGGAAAATGAACTCTTGTCAAAATGCCCTGGATTTTGCTGTATCACTATAGGTTTGATTTACCTTATATTTTTCCCAGAGAAGCAATAGCAGACTTATAAAGATTACATTAGCATTTTTATACCTTTGTAACGGTAGGTTTGATGATGGCTTTGCATCCTATTAAATAAAAATAAAGACATTTGAAAAGTGTTCTGTTACAGTTCTAAGATGTAAGAAGTCTGGTGGTTCACTTATTTACCCAGATGGATCCTGACTCAGCAGATGAGTGGCACAGGAAACGAGGACTTGCCTCACAGTAGAAGGTGGCAAAGCAGTGGCTTTTGAAAAGGAATCTGAAGAGTATCTCTTCAGGCCTCTTTCCTTCAGACAGTTAGACAATACTATAATATTTTATATTTCAGACAACTGAGGCCCCAAACCAGGTAATTTGCTCAAAGTGATATGGTAGATCTTGTTTAGAGAAGAATGATGTAAAAACAGTCTAAGCCTGAAAGTCCATGAGTTTAAAACATTTGTCAGCAATCCATCTACTTTCTGTGAAAGGATGTGATAGAGATGGTTAGAAACAATTAGATAACCATGACCTCTCTGAAAAGAAGTGGTTTTTTTTCCCAGACATTCCAAGTTGCTTGTTTTGTATCACATTTAAGTGCACACTTCACTTCTTAGTTACTTGTATTAGAGTAACATGATTTATTTAGGCAAGTATCTTAAAGTTTTAAAGAAACTGGTCCTCTGTAGTGTTGGAAACACTTTGTCAATATAACGTGACAGAATCATAAACCACCAAAGGGGACTGTTTGGTTACTACGCAACTCAGAAAGAAGCTCTGAGAGAGATTATTTTCCTTTGTTGTTTCTTGGAGAAAAGACTGTAGAGAAAGCCTGGACCTAAGGACGGAGGCAACTGCAAACGAGTAAAAAAGGACCAGATCATTTCCACTTCTGGGTAGAGCGGAAGACAAGGTGAGGTCAAACCATAAAGAATGTAATTGGTTGCCCTTGTGGTATTAATATAGAGTCTCTAAAAAGCCACTTTTTTGGTTTCTGCAGAATTTTACCCTAACATTGACTAGCCACTCTGGTTTCTGCAGAATTTAACCTTAACGTTGACTAGCTGTGTCATCCACAGTAGCTCACAAGGTCTGTTTGTGACTCAGGTCCTTGTCTATAAAACTCAAGATTCTAATGGAGAACATAAGATGGACACATGATTCACGCTTTTCATGTATAAGCAACTCTACTATAAAAAGGGACTAAACAGATAAAAAGGTAAATAGTATGTAAATGGAAATTTGTAAAAGGATAAATATAAATAGACATGAAGTATATTATTAATGATTATCAAAATCATCAGCAATCTTTATCTACCAAATTGTCAAGTGTATAAAAATAACAAATGTTCAGATCATTTTTACTTTACTGTAGTAATTAGAAAGAAAGATAATAAGTATGAGTTATTTTTAAAAGTTTTATATTTTTGAAACAGAAAGTCCACATTTAAGAATTTATATTATATAAGAGATGTACAAAGACATTGCTGAAAATGAGCACTCATTGCACTTAGATTTGAAAACACTTTTACTTTCTAACTATGGAGAAATCTTAAATTATAGGACATCTTTAAGATGAAATATTTATGTACAGTAATTAACATCACATTCTCAAAGAATAATTAGCATATGAGAATATGTTCATTATATATTAAATGCAAAAGGCAAATTTCAAAAGACGAGTATGATTCTTATCTTGCTATAAAAGATGATAAGCATAGGAATCGTACTGGAAACGTAAGCTAATATTTTAACACCAGGTGTCTCTAGGTCTGAAAATATGTTTTGATTTTATATTTGTCTTAATTCTTCACTTTAATTTTTAAAAATGTGGATTACTTTTAGAGTCATATAGGACAAAGAAAGTTATTTTTCCAACCCCCGCCCCCAAAACTGGGATAGAGTAGAATGATCTTATTAACTCTTATTAACAAAACTTCATGACTCATTTTTTGGACTGAAAGGGTGTGCTAACACATTTGTCACTCACCAATCAGTTGATGGGGGGTTGTTCTGCATGTGAACTAGTCCTTCATGACATGCCCTTAAAACTTACTGGAAAAAAAAACTTACGGGAAATGAGGAAATATGCATCATGATTTGGGGGAAAATGGAGCCCAAAATTTTAGAAAGCATTGCAGCTTTCCTGGGGCACCACAGCACAGACTAAGAGCTGGCCTAGAACTGGGTCCATAGGGACAGAACACACTCTTTTTCTGTTGTTCTTGTCAGATTCTGAGGGCAAAGTCTTGGCAGACATCATTTGGTAAAGCATTATTCCAATTTTTAAAGTAATGCCCACAGTTATAGATATGGTTTACAAAGCAACTCAATATACCTAACTGCAGATGAGTACATGTGCAAACACACACACACACACACAAATGGAACAAAAGTTCCAATCACATGCAAAAACTTAACACTCTTACCACATACTGATAGTACTAGTCTATTTCATTATAAAAATAAAGGATCTAGGTATAATAGCATAGAACTTCTCATTAACAAGGGAGTTCAAAATATCATGAACACACAAAAAAGCTAAACACTGGAGGTAGAAGTTCCAGATTCTCCAAAGTGAAGCAAACTCATAAGATGAGTGAAAACAATGTTTGAGCTTTTATTCATATTTATTATATTAATTCCTATTTGTATATCTTATTTATATATATATATATATTAGTGCTACATACATATAATTTATAAATAAACATATACATTAGCATAGTTCAGAGTTGGGTGCTCAGATTATTTTTTCTTTGATAGGGCTTTGTGATAAAAAAGTATGGAGAACAGAATATGGTGTATACATGCAAAGAGTTGAGAGGAAAAGAGATTTCTGGAGTATGTAGTTAGGAAAGTTCCCCAGGGAAGAATATTATTTTATTTGAGCCTCAAAAGATGGATTGTATTTGGCCAGATATATGTGTAAAATATGTCATATAGAAGTTTGACGTTCAGAGGATCAAGTTGCAGGGCAATGGTCAGAGGAACCTTGGAGAATACCAAAAGAGATGGGACCCAAATCTTCAGACAAACCACACAGGAAAATAGAAGCAGAAGGGAGATCAGAAAGTTTCTCTTCCTTTTAAAGACACTAGGGCTAAGGGGTTATGGATGGTTTCTGAAGCCCTTTTGTTACTGGAGCCTTAGAAGTTGTGGTGGATGCCTCCATTTGCTCATCCAGATTTATTCTCCATCCATCTCCATCTGCTTCATGACCCAAAGGCCCAATTTGAAGTGTGTGATCTGTTTCTTGGGACCCAGATTGATAGAAGACCAAAACAGGTGGAGGTGGATTTCTAGAGGCAGAATGTGGAAAAACTTTAGTCTGAGCACTTGAAGGCTAGGCAGCACAGGAAAGGAGATGCATGTTAGTATGGGATGCAAACAGAAGATTTATCATTTCCAAAAGTAGTCATATGGAGAAAGGTCCTGAGGAGATAAGTGCCCCCACTGTAATGTAGCACTCTCCACACCTCTGACATCCCCAGTCTCCGATTGGCCCCCTCACCCCTGCCCCCAGCCCCGGAAAAGAACAATGGAGGGAAGGACAGATAGAACACTTGTAAGTTTCTGATGGTGTCCAATTTCTTGGTCTAGTGGTTGATTCACAGGCATTCATTTTATTGTTTACTCTCTCTATATTTTTATTGACTCACCTGTATGTTTATGCTTTTCATAATTAAATAAGTGGAAGAAGAGTGAATAAGAATACGTTGAACAAAATCACCCAGGATTCCTGCCAACATCATATTTGATATGGTTTACATACTATTTTCTGTTATTTGATCTTCATACTAAGCTTATGAGGTAGAAATATTTATCCTTTATTTCAGATATTCTCAGGATTGTGGGAAAGTGTTATATATTAGATGGCACTATTCTATGAAAGGATTTAACCAGAAAAAAAAAATCATGAAAGATTGCCCTGATTATGTCTCACTTTGCAAAACATCCTTACTTTCCATCTCAAATCAATTTGTGAGCCAAGAGTGTTTTTAATAAGTAATTATTATCTTTTTAAAAGAATCCTTAATCATCAATAGGAAATTTTATAGTTCAGTGAATGCAAACTCAAAACTGTTGCCAACCTGTGAAACAACCTTAAAATATTTACCATATTTTTATCACTCTGGCTTTCAAAAGCAAAGAAAAGTTCCAGTTTTTCTCAGTTATCAGAACAAAGTAGAATGCTTATAAAAAGCTAAGCAGGATGAAGTTTGGCATTATATTTGGTTTCTAAACAGAAAGTTGCCTGGTATATATGTGCATAAAGTCCCCTTGAGAGTGACCTAGCAACAGAGAATAGTTTCAAGGATAAAAACAGAAAAGCGTTTATTATGCTCATTCCCTACTAAGAATATAAATGAGTAGAGACATTATTATTAAACTTCTTTGAATTGGAGTTTTTCTCCAACAACTTACATTTACTACTGTTAGTTTCATTTTAAAGTCAATGTGAATTCAGATGCGAGGAAGGAAATGCTTTATTCATATGAAATTTCTGCAGTGATTTATACACGAGTGCTTCAGGCAAAAAGTGAGATGAAAGCATTTTATTCCCCATTTAGAATTCTTTTCCACAGTTCATAAGTAAAATTCCTTCTCACTGTGGTTATTGAGTTTAAACTCACTTAAAGTCTTGGAAAAAATTATGGAAGAGGTACTCTCTACTTGGGCTTGGTCCCATTCTTCTACAGAAGTTGCTTAGACAGAAGGTTCAGAGAAGGGGATATAGGGAAGTCACCAGGATATATAATAGCCTCCCTCAGTCAACTCCATGGAGCAGTGGGAACAACCACAGGAGACTGGATTATGGAAAGCCTTGAAAACTCTACTGAAAATTTAGTATTTTCCATTTACCCATAGTCAATCATTAATATATTCTAGAGAAATAGAATAATCCAGTACATGTAGTATTTTAAAAGAGTTAGTCTGATAGCGTTAGTCTGACCAGTTAAATTGAGTGCAGAGAAGACAAATTTGGAGGAACCTGCAGCTGCAACAGTACAATGGACAGGGAGATAAGCTTGGAAGGTAATTCAAAACTTCAGAGACAGAAGAAGACTCTGATGGAAATATAGACATATAAGGGGATAGAAAACTAAGGCATAAATAAGACATCATTGCAAAGCCTCCAGCCTTCAAGATTGGAAAGATAATGGGCAGAAAAACACTGTTGGGCATGTGTTTGTCTTTGGCGTTTCTATTTGAGTGAGTTTGCTTTGGGCCTGAGAGGTTTGTGATGGCCATGGGACATCCAAAGAGGCATTTAGTAGGAATGGTAGTCTTCTGTATAAAAGTATTGATAGTCGCTAACTCCACAAAAGAATTACAATGAGAGAGAAGAGCAGAGAGGACAAGAAAGACCCTTGGCAAACGAAAAAAAATTGTACCATAAAGGAAAATGAATGAATAGCAAGAGAAGTAGAAGAAAGCAAACAGGGGACTGCTATGGAAACTGAGACAGAAGAATTTTAGGAAGTAGGTGGATACCAGGGTCACACCTTTCACTGACGTCAAGGGCATGGAATTTCAGACTGAGTCACCTTGGATAAGGCAGTTGTGTTCAATGGAGTAGCTACAGAGAAAGTCCAAGGTGGAACAGAAGACGGCTAAAGGGAGGTGTTGGATGTAGATCACAGTAGGAAATGAGAAGGGACAAGAAGAAACTAGAATGCGTCAAGTAGATTCCAGCTACAGAAACAGCAGGGTCAACTGGAAAGGTTTATCTTAAGCCTTGAGAGTCTTGGAACATGGAAACACTTTTGAACCTGAGGTGAAACAGCCACATATTTGGAAATATAGTACTGTGGGGCATTAGGAGCCTGATAATGGCTCCAACACTGTAATCTGATTTCTGGTTTTCTGTTGGTGGCTTCAATGGATGAGTTTCAGAGACCAGCTCACCTGATAAGAGAAGAGAAGAAATGCTAAAATACCCTTCGTACTCCATTTCATGGTAAAAGACAGCCTTACAACCCCCTTCTAACCAGTTAGAAGCCAGTATCTTCAGAGCCTACTTACTTCCTGCTCAAACTGTGGGGAGAGACTAAAACCAGATGTGTTGTGACCTTATCAAACCTACACACAGGCAGGAGGCCATAACATACTGTTTAAATACAGCCCACGTGTCGCTAATATGAGCTTTCATTTTCCATGATGTACTGAAGGGCTGGGGCCCAGGCCAGCTGCGAGGGCCCCAGGCTAGAATTTTACAAAGAACCCGTTCCCCTGGGAGAAAAGCCAGTGCCTCGGACGGATCAGTCACGGAGTGGCCGTTCTTTCACACGGAGATGTTTCACCTGAAAGCTTAAACCACTAGGAGAAATGTGACATATAATTTTGACCCTTTTCAATTTTCTCATAATGCAAAGAAGACATGGAGATGGGTCCCTGAAAGGTCAACTTTGAAGAACTGGAAAAGACAGACAAAATCATGTTTTGTTTGGGGTTTTTTTTCAACATGACTCAAGTAACAGACTCCCTCCACTTCCCTTCTGTTTCAGCTCCACCATCCAGTGTATCTCTCATTGGGAATTTTATTTTCTTTTAAATGCAGCCTTGACATTTTTCTTAATCTGTTTCCATCACTTCTTTTAGGCCACCCTGAAAATGTTTTTCTTTTATTTTCTGTACCCTCTCTCGCTCTCAGACACACACACACTCACGTGCACACACACCGCAATCAGTGTCTCTCTTCCTCTCTCTCTCACTCTCTCTCCCTCCCTCCCTCCCTGATTTTAAAGGATTTCAGCTATGTGTCATTTCTCATCTTCAAATTTCAAATTTTTTAAAAAATATTTTTATTTATTTCTAGGAGAGAGAGAGAGAGACAGCATGAGCAGGGGAGGGTCAGAGAGAGAGGGAGACACAGATGAAACAGGCTCCAGGCTCTGAGCTGGCAGTCAGCACAGAGCCTGACGCGGGGCTCGAACCCACGAACCGCGAGATCATGACCTAAGCGAAAGTCGGACGCTTAACCGACTAAGCCACCCAGGCGCCCCTTCAAATTTCAATTTGACAAACATGCACTGAATACCAAGTCTGCGGTAATCAGCCACTTATTATTGTTTTATCTTGAAAATAGCTGTATTGCTTCTGGGGAAAAATAAAAGGTTTAAAGATATAAAGGAGAAAAACCTCAGAATATCTTTCAGATTCCCACCATTCAAATATAACTGAACTAACCATCCATTAGCTATTTCTTCAGGCATAGTTATATATGCTTATAACTTTGTAAAATGGAATCATATACATTTCGTATAAACTTCTTTCAGTCACTATGCTGTGAGTATCTTTCCTAGTCAAAATGTATCACAATATCATCATTTTTCATAGTTACATCATGTTACATGATACACATTCACTGGAATTTTCTCAACTAATCTCCCAGTGTTGGTCATCTAAGTACTCATGACTTCTTTTTCCTACTTGAATTTCCAGAAGCAAACTTAGTTTTTCAGTTTTTCATAGTTTTTCAGTTTTTTCTCTAAATGCTTATTGTTTGTCAGTAGGTCAGCAACTCTTTTTCCTTGATGCTTCCTCTTCCAACCCCAGACTGGCTTATGAGGGCTTGAGAGTGATTTTTTAAAAATTTTTTAATCTTTTATTTTTTAGAGAGAGAGGGACAGAGTACAAGCAGAGGAGGAGCAGAGAGAGAGAGAGAGAGAGAGAATTCGAAGTAGCCTCCAGGCTCTGAGCTGTCAGCATAGAGCCCAATGCAGGGCTTGAACTCACAGCCTGCGAGATCATGACCTGAGCTGAAGTCGGGCGCTTAACTGACTGAGCCACCCAGGTGCCCCGAGAGTGATTTTTCATCAAAGATCTTTCATGGAAGCCACATTTTATTGGCTGCTCCAGGAAGATGAGATCACAGGGTGGAAGTTACACACAGGCAGAGTATAGTTCAATACTCAGAAATATGTCCAGAAATAATTTTATTAAATAAATGGGATAGTATATATTTAAAAGCTTGCTGAAAGTTGATAGTCCAATAATACGAAGCAAATACCATTATTATGCTGTAATTATGGAAGGATTTGCTTCATTAAGTGGCAAATTCTTAGATCCTTGCTATGTTTGTACTAAAGCCGGATGAACGACCTTCAGCAATTACAGGACATGTTCTTAGGTGAAAGTCTGAGCAAGCTAGCCTCTTATATATTATTCTCCTATAAGTTTCTAAGCTTCCAAAATGGAGCTAATATTGAATGATCTTTAACCTCTCCTTAAATCCTTCCCCCCCCCTAAAGTTTTACTTGTTTTATGTAATTTATTTATTATTGACAGAGCAAGCAGGGTGGGGGGGGGAGGAGACAGAGAATTTCAAGCGGGTTGATAGTGCAGCGCCCAACACAGCATCTGACCTCACAAACCATGAGAACATGACCTGAGCCTAAATCACGAGTCTGTTGCTTAACTGACTGAGCCACCCAAGCCTCCCTGGTATTAATGCTATAATAAAAGATTTGGGAATATTTTAATTTTGCCAGATTCTTGGAAGGTAGGTAAAGAGAGAGATTTGGAGGCAGGGAAGACTTATGGAGTGTCTCTTTAAATCACAGCTTTTCTATTTATATATTCCCAGCTCAGATTTCATGAATTTCACGTGGGACTAACTCTCCTCCTAAACTCTCCTCCTACGTACACACGTATACACACACACACACAGAGGCACACACAACCCTAATTTTAGTCTATAAAATGTTCTCATTTGGGGGATTATTGGGTGGATGAAGAAAAATAGCAACAGGAAGAGACATGTATATTCCAATAGTCCATTTATATCCCCAGTTATGAATTATGAAAAGATACGATATGCTAGACATTGAGGCACATGGAAATAAAAGTTTGTTAACGCAGTCATGCCAGTGGGCGAGCATAGACAACTCTGGAATTCCCCATAACAACCTCAAGAACAGCTCTCTTTCCAAAAAAGCATCCCTGCCCAGCAGCTAGGAAGCCGGGAGCAGCCAGGATGCATGCATAGTCTCAACTACAGTGCCCTTGGCCTTGTTCATAGAAATAAATTAATGGAAAGTAGGATTACCCCAACAATTAAGAAAGGCCTCATTATTGCAGAAAGATTTGTACTTGGAAATTTAATATTTCTCAAAGTAGAAATTTTTCCAATAAACTCTTGACTTTTTAATAAAAGAAATAATGTCCTCGAATATGGAGCAAAATGTACAAATTTTCCCCATGGTCAACTTTTTGTGACCTATGAGTCTGTCTTTCTTTTTCTTTTCTCTTCTTTCTTTCTTTCTTTCTTTCTTTCTTTCTTTCTTTCTTTCTTTCTTTCCTGTGGTCATAGGTTTTGTTTTGTTTTAATTTTAATTCTAGTGTATTATAGTATCATAGTTTATGTATTACAGTATTATATTAATTCAGGTATACAATATAGTGATTCAACATTCCATGTATTACTCAGCACTCATCAAGATAAATGTACTCTTCATCGCCTTCGCCTATCTCACCCATCTCCCCACCCACTGAAAGAATATGCTACAATAAAAATGAAACCATGTATGTGCAAGTGCTTTGAAGGCATAAAGACTGCTCGCTATTTATCAATGACAGTCTTTATCTTCTCTGTACTATGAAGGAAGTCTTCTGGGTGTGAGGAAGAGTCAGGGAAGGAAGAATCTCCTAGAACAGAAAGAGTTTGCATTTGTCTGGAGTTTGAGTGAGTTTCCTTTTAAAATTACATCATACCTGTTTGGGGGCCTGGATGGCTCAGTTGGTTAAGCGTCTGACTTTGGGTCAGGTCATGATCTCACGGTTCGTGGGTTCCAGCCCCGCGTCGAGCTCTGTGCTGACTGCCAGCTTAGAGCCTGGAGCCTGTTTCAGATTCTGTGTCTCCTTCTCTCTCTGACCCTCCCCTGCTCACGCTGTCTCTCTCTCTCTCTCTTTCTCTCTCTCTCTCTCTCTCAGAAATAAATAAAACATTTAAAACAAAATAAAAAAATTACATCATACCTGAAATAGCGGTGATTCTCTTCTTTTCAAAATATCTGCAATGGTTTTCCATAACTTAAGGCTGGTGCTTTTTAGCTGGGGTAGCTCACCTCCAGGATTATTGGGCTGTAAATACAGGGTACTTAAAGCTCCAAGGTAAAACATTTGCCTACAGCTTAGAGTTCCTGGAATTTTTGATGAAAGAATGCCATAATTGTTATTATCAAATGAAACGGATATTATGGGTAGAATACAATATTGATATACATCATTTGACTTTACTTTTAAAATTATCCATATAAATTGTCATAAAACTTCAAAACTCTCCCTTCACAGTCAAATGAGAACAGGAGCATTCACATATTCAAACCAGGCTTGGAGATCCTTCTGTGGAAAATTGGGAGAGGAATTCACCTAAGCATAGAGCACAGACCCCCAGCCTGGTACTCAAAATCCTTCATAATGTGGTCTCAAATTCTTCTTCAAATTGTTTCCGCTACCCTCTATCTCATATCTGAGATACGAGTGACACCCCCTCACTGTTTCTCAGACACGCCGAGCTCTAAAGTGCCTCAACTGGCTTCCCTTCCAGGATGTCCCATTACCTCTACTTCTCCCTCACTTCTGGACTTTAAAGTTCAGCTCTCTGTAACTCTTCAGCAGCCCCCAATCCTCTATGGCCGTCCTCTTCTCTGTCCCACATCTGTACCTATTTGTTTCATGTTATTTGCCACGAGTGACAAAATACATTGCTTAATCCAAAAACATACAACTTCTTGTTCTACTTATATTTATTGTCTTCGCAACTTAAACTGAATTATTTGCCCAAAAGGAGGGCTTTTAATATCTTTATAAGTCTCAGCACACTGTGCAGCACATAGTGACATCGGTTACAACAAATGAACAGCATTTTAGAGATGATTGGGTCAGAATTTCACATCTTGCAAAAGATGAAAGAAGCCAAAATTAGGAAGGTGACTACGAATTGAATGAATGCGAGCAAAAAATGAGGAAACTTGGGGGATAAGACAAGAGTGATGTTCATGGAGTCCTCCTTTTAGTTCCGTTAGAGGTGAGCTTTACATAATACCCTCAAGTAACTGAGAGGCGGAAGGGACCGCTGCTTAGTCTACGGCACACAGATTAGGTCAGAAATAAGGAATTTTGTCTAATAGAAGGGATTGTTCCATTTATTTCACTCTGGCCTCTGGGGATCTTTCATGCTAATCTGAGAGAGGTCTGGTATTTCCTGACAGGAGGAGGCACCACATTCTTGTGATTTCCCTCATCTATACTCAGCACTAGTTTGGCCTTCATTTTCAGCGTGGCTTTATTTTTGGACTTCTACCCATTCACATGTAAAACCGTAAATCCCATACCAATCCTCTGAAGATTTCTTTACCGCCTTCTCGGTGACTCTTACATCACCACTACATTTGTTTGTTCAGGTGTGTCAAGCCTCCTTTATTTAGCATGATGTCATTCGAGAGGCTGGCGGAGGGTGAAAGTTGAAAGAAAGGCGGATGTTGGAGGGAGGAAATGAGGCTTATCTCTACCAGTGTACAACCCAAGGGGGAAGGCGAAACGAGGACTTCTTTATTCACTCCCCTTTCTCTCTAGAAGAATAATAGCCTTGGTCTATGTATTCTGTATTTGTTGGCTCACTGAATCTTCACAACAGTCCTGGAGAGATAGGTACCATTATAATCAGAAATGGGGGCTCCGAGGGGTTATAACTCCCCCAAGTGGGCCAGCCTCATAGGGGTCAGCACCTGTATCTGTACCCAGGGGATCCAGATCCACAACTATGCTTCCATCTATGCTGGACACTACTTTCAAGACCAGGAGACTTAGCTGACCTCCCTAATCATTGGAACAAACACAGGGAGTCAGATAAAATGAGGAGACAAAGGAAATGTGGCTGTTTTGCATTACCTGGCCCGTGCTGACCTGTCCTGGACAAGCCTGGCTTGTTAGCACTCTACGGGGATTCTCGAATCATGCTTGCCCACCACCCCAACCTAGCCTATCTCATGGTCTTCAAACATTCCGGAGATCTCAGCTCAGATATATTGCCGTAATGGAAACTCGTATAAAGTTGAGTCCTCTCAGAATTCCGTGCTGTTTGCCCATCACAGCCCATATTGAATATGGCTATTTGCTTATTTCCAGCAACTTTGCAAGACTGGAAGTTTCACGAGGGGCAGACATCACATCTACTTCATTTGCCACTCTACACCAAGTGTCTAGACCAGTGTCGGACCTAAGCAGCCACGGAGTCAGTCGATACTGAATGAGTACATATGTTTCTATGTAGGTATTTGACTTGTTTTTTCAGAACGTCAGGTTTATTTTTATGTTTGTGTATTTTTAACAGCTAGTAGCATGGTATGGTGGAAAGATCACAGGCTGTAGAAGTAGACACACCTGAATTCAAATCAAGCTGTTATATTTTGGTTGTCTAGATTCAGATGAAAGAGATATCAATTGCTAACCTTCAGTTCTCGCTTCCTTTGATCTTTCTGTTGAACGCTCACTTTTACTTAAAAGTGTTCCCTGACACTTTTATGATCCTCTTTCTAAATCTCTGAGAACTTCCTCAGTTTTCTTCCCTTTGCCTTCAAAATGTTATTCTGCATCCTCTCCTCAATTTACATCCTTGATACAATGTTCTTATTTTCTCTTGTGGTTCCCACTGCTCAGACCTGAATCTTTCCACTGTTCCATCAGGATATCCGTGAGAAGTCCTGTCAGTAACTCCAGAACTACGCTGTGTGATGTCCATCTATCACTTATAGTTTAAAACTTATGGTAATATTTTAGTGAATTACTTATGGCTTATTCCCGATTGCTATGGGGAATGTATTTGGCAAAGTCTGAGCTCCGATTCATGTACTCTGTCCTAAAGACAATTCTTGCACATGCACAATCTATAATTGATGGTTGTGTATATTATCTAGTGCCAGAAGGAACATCTAATATTCACTGAGTGATCTCAGAGATCAGAAATCCCTTCCAGTCCACCCATAGAAATTATTGAATTTGAATATAGTCCTCTTCGCTCAGATACTTAGACAACTTCTCAGGGCCATAAAATCCATATGGAGGGAGATATACACTCCAAAAATGATTTCAACAGAAAGTTCAGATCTAAAGATAAGAAATGCATTACGTAGACATATATCTGGGTTAAGGAAGGCATCTCCAAACTTAATCTCAGCATCTAAAATGGAAAGGCCTTATCTAAGAAGGAGGATAAAGATTTGACTGATTATACTCACCAAACTCAAACCTGCCATTCATCAAAGAGAAATAGCTTTTCTTTTTGTTTAAATACTTTTGTTAAGTCAAGACATTTCCTTTGATTTAAAAAAATGTATTCGTTACATTTTTAGCTTCCAATATGAGCCTTTGAATTTTCTACAGGTTATAGATAAGTACATTTTTAAGTTACTCTGCAGCTCTACAGAGCAAGAAAGACCAAAAGTAATCAGGCCGTAGTTGGGAAAGACCTGACGCATTGAGCCTTGCTTTCCAACATACTTTGCCCATCAAGTTTCTCATGTTTTCTTTGAAATCAGTGGCTGCTTAGATACATCTGGAGACTAGGTAAATAAGAAGATAAAAGTTCCACTGTGGCTTTTCTAAACATCTATCCTTCTGAAGTCATAATAGGAACAGGAGGGAAAGAAAAAAAAAAAAGCAATACTGCAAACATTTTTCCATGCTCTTTCAAATCAGAAAACAGTTGTCCCACATTCCTAAGGATCCAGATGTGTAAGCAAAGCCTCTAAGCAACTGTCTGTGATGAGATTTATTCACTTGACTTGTAGACTATACTCTTCAGTCATTTATTCAAGCCCATTTATGGTTGTTTTATGCTATTTTAAATAGATTTTCATATTTGATAGCTGAGCCAATATCAGCTTAAAATCTAGAATTGTAATATAGAAATGGGCAGGCCATACTTTCAGCAATGATATAAATCATTGGAATCTATTTGACAGAGAAAAGAAGGAAAAACTAAGCAAATCTGTAATACCTCAAAGAACACAGAACACGTGACGTCAGGGATATGGAGGGACACATAGCACAATACGTCCTGATGTAGACAGCAAAAAATCCTGCTGATCCTAAGATACCAAGAAACATGAGATTTAAACCTTCCATGAAAGACAGTGCAATTTTTTTAATATTTTATTTGAAATAGACATCATTGGAGTTTTGATGTTTAAAGAAGTCTTCAACTACTCATCAATTTTACTGTGCTAATGACTTACTGTTTTCTCTCATTTCCAAACCCATCCTCTGTCCTCTGGTATGTGATGCTGGGGCTGAAGTCTCCCTTGTCTTCTTCTTTCTCATTAGCATCTGCCAATGGGAGGCACTGAGAGTCAATAGAGACAGAATGGAGAAAAGATGTCACAAAGCAGTCCTTCATGTTCTGTGCCCATCAGCTTTCCTCCAGCAACAACAGACTGACCCCAGCACCTGCCTCAGCTGAGTCCTTCCTCAATAACCCATCCACAAAGTAGCGAGCACAATTAAATGGCTGTTTAGTGCCATTTAAGTTTTAAGAAAATTTCTTGTGTAACAGTGGTAGCCAGAACAATAGATGTCTGAAATGTGTCCTCATAGTAGCTGCTCAAATAATATTTATTGATGAAAGGAAGATATGCAGAGAATAAAGGCAGGATGCCAACTGTGTACTTTTTTACTCCCTAAATTTGCAACAGATTGGCCATAGAATGAAGAAGCTACCTAGAAACAGTTCAGAAAACAAATCCCATGACACAAAGTCTTTTCCCCTCTTGTTTTAGTGAAGAGAGGAAATTTGCATTAACCTTATAAGTGAGGAAACCTGCTTTTTGAATATTGACACAGAACAGTAATTTCCACATTTCCCATCCCATCACCTCAAATTCTCTTATTCTCATTGATTCCTGAGACTAGACTAGATGTTCATGTTATTTCAGGAATTCTAGGAATTGGTGTTAATAAAGTGCTTATACTATCTCATAATCCCAGAAATGATGGTCTTCTGAGGAGTGATTATTAATGAAATTTTCATTCTTAATAGATTAACATGCTCATTCCAGATGAAACTCAGATTTTAAATGCTTCCAAGAACATCACAGTAGAAGCAGGAACATCTAGCACCCAGAACTTGGCTTCTAATATAATAAAAGATTTAGGGCTCCTTGGAAATGTGGCTGATTCTTAGACTGGAACAGGAAATATACAAGATGAGTTTGGACCATCTTGCCATTCCAGAAAATAAGAAACTGCTCAAAAAATAAGAGACCCATGCTGATGAGGATGTGAAGAGACATAGAAGCCAAATAAAAGAGCTCCCAATAGTCAAATCTAGAATAATTTGTGCAAGAAAATAAATAATTATTGGAGTACAATACAAATGATAAAATAAACATCCATCAATCCATACTTACATAAATAAATCATTGCACAAATAAATGGAGAAAACATAGATTTCCCATGTGGAAGAATTCAAATACTTATTATTGATATTACACCTTTAGGGAAGGGGACCTTAACTCCTCACTTCTTACTTGTGGGCTGCATAGAGTGACTTCTCTCCTAGGAATACAGTATAGAAGGTGGAGAGTAACTTTACAGTGGAGAAACTGACCAGCACTACCTCAAACCAGATGATCAAGTTTAACAGCAATAGTCCTAAGTTATGTGATAGGATGTACCCATAATATAATGTGATGAGAAGGGCATTTTACCTCTGTGATCTTTTTCCCAAGAATAATTGCCCTAGTCCAATCATAAGAAAAACAGACAAATTTCAGTTGAGGTACATTTTATGGAAATACTCGACCAGTGCTCCTCAAAACTGTCAAGGTCATCAAAAACAAAGAAGGTTATAACCAAATGGAGTCTAAGGAAGACATGACAACTCAGCATAATGTAATATCCTGAATGGAGTCCTGGTCCAGTAAAAGGACATTAGAGAAAAACTGAGGAGGTCTGAGTTAAGCATTTAATTCATAATAATGTACTGATATTGGTTCATTAGTTATGGCAAATGTAATATACTAATAAAATTTTTAATAATAACAGCAAAGGGAAACTGGGTTGGAGTATAAGGTACCTCTTGGTATGACCTTCACAACAATTAAATTTATTTAATTTATAAGTATGAAGTGAGTAACACTTAAAAATGTTGACAAAACTCAACACAGTAGCTTCACTCTGCACAACTGACTGCCATATATTTCAATGGCTTGGTTTATAGGTACAAGTTAAACCTACACATGTGGCTACACACAACAGGCAGTATTAAAATCCTGCTAACGTTGGTGATTCATAGTCTGAATGTTGCCATTTCCATAGCAAGGTTGCTCCAAGTATTTAGAAAAAGCAGCTTAGTCATCTGCCCACTCTCTCCTTCATTAAATTTAATTTATGGACTATGGATTTCAGTGTAGTGAAATCTTGAAAACAACAGCAAATTGTTCCACAGAAATGGGATGCCATGGGGGCTGAGGCCCACGAATCTCAGAAACAAAGGGGATATACAACTACTAGAAAAGAATAATGGGGGCACATTGTTGAGGTGGTCCTCGAACATAACTTTGTGAAGCATTAAAAATGTAATTTTTAAAAAGTTAAAGCAGAAACATATCCCAACCTTATTTATGTATTTGCAAGAATTTTTTAATTGTAATATTTAAGATAAACTAAAAAATACGACATGAATGGGAAAAGTCTATGAAACTCTTCCAGAAGAAGTGATTTTTTAAAAAAATATTTTTATTTATTTCTAGGAGAGAGAGAGAGACAGCGTGAGCAGGGGAGGGTCAGAGAGAGAGGGAGACACAGACTCCGAAGCAGGCTCCAGGCTCTGAGCTGGCTGTCAGCACAGAGTCCGACGCTGGGCTCGAACCCACGAACCGCGAGATCATGACCTAAGCGGCAGTCGGACGCTCAACCGACTAAGCCACCCAGGCGCCCTCGGAAGAAGTGATTTTTGAAGACAATGTCTGTATTGCTGGGGCAACCTCTTTATCTTAGAAGACAGAATAAACCAAGACCTAACAACTGACTGCAGAGAGGTTAAAGCCATGATTCAAGATGGAGAAGTTATTTTCATCATGAAATTCTATGGCTTTCTCCTGGCTCCAGGTCAATTTTCTTTAAAACTAGTGTCCTAAAAATGAATCCAATTGAAAGATAAATGTATTTACTTATTTGAATTTAATAAATTATAAAATTATTGAAATATTTTTCAAAGTTTTTCTTTCACCTCAAACTCACGTCCTTGTTTCCCTCTACCTCTTCCTGCAGCTCTACCTTGTATTTGCTTCTACTCTGGCCTTTTGTTTCTATCAAAATAGGTGGGGGGTTTTAATTTATGTATTTTTTAGTGTTTTTTAAATTTATTTCTGAAAGAGAGAGACAGCGTGAGCAGGGAAGGGTCAGAGAGAGAGGGAGGTACCAAATCTGAAACAGGCTCCATTCTCTGAGCTGGCTGTCAGCACAGAGCCCAACACGGGGCTTAAACCCACGAACCGTGAGATCATGACCTGAGCTGAAGTCAGAGGCTTATCCTACTGAGCCACCCAGGCGCCCCACGTGGGCTTTCTTTTAAATGCTGCACAGAGAGAGCTCTGGTATATAGTGTTAGAATCTATATAAAGGTAGCATTTTTAAAAAGTTAATTTATTTGAGAGAGAGAGTACAGGAGAGGCAGAGAGAAAGAAGCAGAGAGAGATTCCAAGCCGGCTGCTCACGCTAGAGCAGGACCCAACGGGGATCTCGAACCCCCAAACCATGAGATATGACCCGAGCCGAAATCAAAAGTTGGACTCTTAACCGACTGAGCCACCCAGGTGTGCCTAAGGGTAGCATTTAACTTCTTGAGCTAAAGTAGGTTCAGGATGGAAAACAGCGGCAGGACTCAAATCCACAAAAATAAAAAGAAACTAAAAAGCATAAAAGGAAAGACTACCATTTACATATAAAACGGCAAAAATAAGAACAAGAAGTGTAGATGCAAGTGCTGGATAGGAGCTGAATTTAATCAAAACTTTGAAAAATCGTCAGTAATTTGGCAGTTAGGATTCTTCAAAAAAAAAATCGATCTATTGGCAAAATTACTTCTTGCAAAGTGTCTTTCTTCTTTTTCGACAATTCCTTTATCATGAAACCAAATTGGAATGCTTTGAGCTTTACCAAGAAGACATAAGAAATTATTTGGTACATAAGCTTTTAAATAGTCATACACAAGATCCCCTTTCTGATTTTCCTTACCGGGTTACCGTGTGCCTTAATTAAGAGTCCAGAGCTGTCTGAGTTTCAATGTTTCTATTTTAGGGAGGACAGAAAGGAGAGGAGGGAGGGAAGAGCTTCTTCCTTTTTTAACTTCTGGATAAAATCACTTTATGCATAAGTAATTGTTGCTGTCTTGCTTTAAACAAACCCACTGTGACCCCAGAAACTTCTTTAAAAGCATAATGTGATTTTCCTGTTATATGATCATTTGAGAACTGATCAAGAATGGAGGGTATGCCAGTGACCTGGGGCAGCACCAACTCTAAGTTTTATAGGTTAAATTCCCACATTCGCAAAATAATATAAAGTCTTTACCAATATTGTTGTGTTCTGCCCAGCAATCTGTCAGAAGAAAGGAGGGACTGAATAGAGGGGTGGAGAAAGGAAAAGAAGACAGGAAAACACATTGACGTTAAACCCTTTAGATACGGCCAACATGTGGAAAGAACACAAGATAAATGTTTTTCACCCTTTTCACGCTAGGATCTCCCAGAAACAACCTCCTCACTGTTGCCTGAACACACTGCACTTAACCTGACCTCCTCACCATGATTACCTTTCCTTTCTGACTCTCTGAACCCCACCTATTTGTCTCAATTCAGATCAATGGCCCCGCTCCTATGCCTTTCCCAGCCACCCTGACCTATCTCATCTCATCTACCCCTTCCATAAATTTACAGTGGATTTAAGAAACTCATCTGAGTTTTCTTTTAGTTTTTAGAAATTAATGAGCAACAAATGAACAGGATATTATCATTTCCTGTGTGTATTATATAATAAAAGTATGAGGAGGTCCACAAAATTCAGTCTTGCAATTCTTTTTCCTTCCAGTGTTTACAGCCCGCCTGGAGAGCATATGGATTAACAAACAAATTGAAAAGTGAATGGATGCACTGACCTAACAGTTGCAGACATAAATGGTAGCAGCATGAGGAAGGGCCAAGCAATAGAAGAAAGAATCAGGTCAGAACAATTTCATTGGCTCAGCTCTCCTTCTTTCCCGCAGAGCTCTCAGCTTTCTTTAGAGATTGAAACTCTGTTGTTTTGAAATGGTCATAGCAAAGAAAGTGAGTGGACTTCAAAAGAGAAATGAAAATGATTTCATAAACATGGATCTCTACCTTAACAGCCCTTTATGGACAGTAAAAGGGCAGAGGAGGCAAACCTAAAATACGTTTCCTTTCCCAGAGCCCAAGAGACAAACAATCATTGAACATCTTTTTTTAATCAAGTCTACATTTCCAGTAATGGGGAAGATTAAACAACTCCGTTTCCTGTTTATGTAAAACCTTTTGCCACTGAATTTGGGGGAAAATGTTCATCTTGTTGGCCTTCCCATAAAGGTATCACCCACTCACCACTGCCCTCTTGTTCTTTTAGAGCGTACTTTATTAATGTCAGTACCGGTTATTCAAAGACCATACTGAGGCAAACTTCATGTCTCCTCTGTGCCTTGCAGTCCCATAAAGGAAGAGATTCCACTTGCCCAATATTTCATTTTGTTCCATGCGCAGAGGTTTTGGAAAGCATACTTTCAAGTCCAACATGGCGTCCGTCTGAGTGATTTGAGTTGGTACAGTTTTCTCCAGCGAGCCTGCCTGAGCTGGTGCCTTTTAGAGATCTCTTTTGTTGTAAACTGAACGTGGGTTAATAACTATTTACATGGCATTTGCTTATTGCCTGTCTTAAGGTGGCAGATGCCAAAACTACATATTTGTTGAAACTGTAGTCTTGTTCGGCCGACACACAGTAGAGGTAACATCAGCTAAAGCTGGTCGCTACTACTGCTGACTCCATCATTCGAAGGAAGGGGATGGCATATAATTCTGCCTCTGGAAATCTGCTTGTGGTAGAGCTTTTACTGCCTTCATACTTTTGTTTACTGTGCCTAGATGTTGCATGATACTTTACTAACAAGTGCATATTTTAAAGAATTTGTTAACCGTTTTCAAATAATTTTACGCTTACACTGTTTTATCATTCTCTCTCTCCCTCTTTCTCTGTCAATGTGTGTGTAAATATTTTTCTCTGAATGATTTGCCAGTAAATTGTAAAGATATGCCCTTTATATCACTGCGTATTTCCCCAAAGCAAGGGTATTCTCTTACAAATCCAGAGTACCATTTTCCAAATTAGGAAATTTACATTAGGACAGCTCTTTAATCTACAGACCTTAGCCAAGTTTTATCATTTCTGTCACTAAATTCTTCATAGCGTAGTATTTTTCTTTTCTGGTCCAGAATTCAATCCAAGAGTTAGTGTTGCATTTGGTGTTCTTTTTTTTTTTTTTTTATTCTCCTTTTGTTCAAAATAGTTCTTAAGCTTTTCTTTGACTTTTGTGACCCTAATATTTTTGAAGAGTAACACCTATTTATTTCATAGATTAACCCTCCACTGGGAATTTTCTGAATCCTCTTTATAGTTAGATTCATAGTATACATTTTTGGCAGGAACAACCCAGAAGCAATGTTGTGCTCTTCTCAATGCATCCCATCAGGAGGCAAGGATATCTATCTAGCTCACTAATGGCAATGCTCATTTCGTTCACTTTGTCAAGGTTTCTCATCATATTGTCAACCACTACTTTTAGTAGCTACAGACGATTCTTGAATAAAACAATTATTACTCCAGTGATTACCAAATGGCAATTTTCTGAATATGTTATGAATATTTGTGAATATTTATCATTTGCCATTGTACTATAAAGAACTTTCCCATCCTGCTTGTTCATTTAATTTTGACTTATGTGCTCATGAATGCTATACTCAGCATGGATTTGTGGATTCTTCCTTTATAGGTAAAAAGACAATTACTATTATTTGTTCTGATGTTCAAATTACTTCAGTTTAGGCCAGTCGGGGCTGTTCATCATTCTTTGAGTAGTTCCTTACTTTTTGGTACAAAAATATATCACTTCAGAATCACTTTGTACTTTTCCAGTATCAACTTTATAATTGGTAATTTCTATAAGGGATTTTAATTATTTTTATTGGGAAACTGTACTTATAGTCCAAAACCTTGGGCTAGATGTGTTATTAGTGTCAATGCCATCACCATAACTGATTTCTAACTGTTCTCAATTCCAATACAGGATACTAGTTCTCAAAATAAAATGCCTACAGGGGCACCTGGGTGGTTCAGTCAGTTAAACGTCTGACTTCGGCTCATGTCATAATCTCACAGTTCGTGGGTTCAAGCCCCATCTCGGGCTCTGTGCTGACAGCTAGCACAGAATCTGTTTCAGATTCCGTGTCTCCCTCTCTCTCTGACCCTCCCCTTCTCATGCTTTCTCTCTCTCTCTCTCTCTCAGAAATAAATAAAAAAAAAATTTTTTTTTAATTTTAGTAAAAAATTTTTTAAAAATAATAAAATGTTTACAGAACCCTAAGCAAGATAAATAATAACAAACATTTTTAATCCTACTCAATCCACATTTAGAAGCATTTTAGCACATCAAGTAGAAGGAGAAAATCCAAAATGGGATTTGGTGGAATACCTGGAAAAAAAAATGAAAATCTCATGAGACTAAAAATACCCATGAAGCTATTAAAAACAAACTTTGGGTTTGTAATACTATACACAGAAAAATATTATGTATTTTAAAGTTAATAATATAAATAAATCATTGTCAACTTTGATCAAGGAAGGCATAAATCATGAATAAAGAGGGGATTCTTCATGAAACTTGACAAGCCATTTTTAAAATTCTAGTGAAAACGAAATATGTAAGAATAACCAAGATAGCTATGAAAGTGAAAAAACAAAAAGAGAGAAAGAAAATTTTTGTCCTAACAAAAACCTAAACATAAGCTTTTAAATATCAAAGCTGTATACTAATAGAACAAATAAATACAATTAGACTAATAGACCAGAGAGTCAAGAAGTAGAATTTCTGTATACAAAGGAATTTCTTATTTGGTAAAGTGTTGTCCTTATGTTGAAGAGAAATTCTAACACATTATATGGCATTGGAAAAACCATAAAGCTACACATTTGAGAAAATTGTTAAATTAATCCATAGTTTTCAACATTAACAGAAATAAAACTTATATGGATTTGAGATCTACATGTCTACATGTAAAAAAAACACACAAATATAAGAAGAAATATGAGAATATATGTATTTATTTATATAGGGCATGATTGTCCTTCACTGAACACATAAAGAATTGATATAATAAAAAATATTGAGTTCAATAAACATTCCAGTTTTGTAAGGTGAAATACAAAAACTAAAACTGTAATTCATAGACTATAAAAAAATATTGGCTGTAATGCTATTACAACAATTATTTTTTTACAAACCAATAAAAAAGATAAATAATGCGCAATCCAGGGAAAAGTTGGCAATAAACATTAAGAAGAAATTCAAGAGAAAAAAATGGCCATAAATGACCACTAAACATATAAAAAGTAAAAAATGTTCAGTTTCTCTAGTGAGCAAAAAATGCAAATGAAAATAAAAATAAAACAGTCTGTTTTCACCCAAAAGACTGGCAACAATTTAAAAGTTTGATAATGGAAAATATTGGCAGGTGCATAAGAACTTGTAGTCATGATGGGAATATAAACTGGTCTCACCATTTTTGTTTAAAACTTAATAGTATCTATTAAAAGAAAAAAATGTGCATATCTTATGTCTCAGCAATTTCACTCTCAGTCTTTACTCTGGAGACTTATTTGCAATATTCAAGACAATGTATACAATGATATTAATTGCAGATTTATTTCTTATAAGAAAATCCTGAAAAAATTATGTGTCCCTCAGTATGGGAATGACTATGAAATATTACTGAACCACTTAACATGTATCTCTAAGGAATATCATTTAGTGGAAAAGACAAATTTTAAAGTGTAGTATATTATATCCTTTATGTAATGAAAGATACCCAACAAATACAAATTCTATGGTAGAAACAGATGTATGCAAATATAAGAAAAATATTGAGAATACATCTCACCCAGTACTAAAACCTCGGAATGGGGGTGCCTGGCTGGCTTAATCATTTAAGTGTCAGACTTCAGCTTAGGTCATATCTCATGGTTTATGAGTTCAAGCTCGCGTTGGGCTCTGTGCTGACACCTCTGAGCCTGGAGCCTGCTTCGGATTCTGTGTCTTCTTCTCTCTCTGCCCCTCCTCCATTGGTGCTCTATTTCTCTCTCTCGAAAATAAATAAATGTAAGAAAAATTTTTAATAAAAGAAAAGAAAGAATAAAACCTCTGAATGAATTAAGCGTCCCAGAGTAAAGGTTCACTTATGAATGTAGCACCCAGTGAACCATTTCAATTGGGTAGAAAGGGCTCAGATAAAAAGGAGACTAAACTATGTGACTCTCACATCAAATACCAATGTAGGTGCAATTGAGAGAGGGAGGAGGCCAAGTGGGAGAGATGGAACTAAGAAAGCAAAGGGAAAACTCAAAAGATGAACATTTAGAAGAGTATAGGCTTTTGAATTTTTGAAATATCACCTTTGCCATTTACTAAAGATCTGCATTCAAGAAACACAGAGGGATGGAGCTAAGTGACCCTCACACCTCTGTAATAGTGCATCTCTGTACTACTGCATCACTCCAGGCTCTCTTTTATTATGAGCACAACCCAAGATTCCCCTCCAACGCTACCAACTCTCCAGAAATTGTTTTGGAATCCATAGGGTTATTGAAAAGTAAAAACAACACATAATGTGTATTTCCATATTTTCCTTATCTAGTTGTTTTCTTATGCCTTCTCCAACCAGATCATAAGCTCCATAATGGAGATGGGGGCTTTTCTGTTCTCACCAACGTATTCCCAAAGCCTACAGCAGAGACAAGTACCTTCATAAACAAGTTTGACTCCTACTTGGGAATTTTAAGAAAGAGAAAGATTCTTCCCCAAATGATCGGTGATATTCCATTTCTGAGGGATGGAAAATTTTCCTTTATATCCATTTTTCATATGCTTTCTTTCCAAGATCACTTGAAAATGTCACTTATCTCAAGAAATCAATGGTAAATCTAGAGGCATCTGGGGGACTCAGTTAAGCCATCGACTCTTTTTTTTTTTAATTTTTTAATGTTTTTTAATTTATTTCTGAGAGAGAGAGACAGTGTGAGTAGGGGAGGGTCAGAGAAAGAGGGAGACACAGAATCTGAAACAGGCTCGAGGCTCTGAGCTGTCAATACAGAGCCCAAAGTGGGGCTCGAATCCACTAACCTTGAGATCATGACCTGAGGCAAAGTCGTACGCTCAACCAACTGAGCCACCCAGGTGCCCCAAGCCATCGACTCTTGATTTCGGCTCAGGTCGTGATCTCACAGTTTGCTTTGGGCTCTGCACTGACAGCATGAAGCTTGGTTGGGATTCTCTCTCTCCCTCTTTCTCTCTGCCCCTCCCCTGCTCATTCTCTCTCTCTCAAAATAAATAATTAAAACTTTAAAAAATCAATAATAAATCTATGTTATGGAAAAGGAGCTTCTTCCACTTGTGTTTCAGCCTCTATCTCTGCTCCTTGGTATTGGGATGTTTGCAGGGGACCAGGTAGGGTCTGGTAGACATGATTGGTGAACCAACAAGAATAAATACTATATATTTTAAGCCAATCTAAGTATACATTTTGAAAAAGAGGAGTCATAATAAATAAAACCAAATATGCAATTTGAAAGCAAGGGCAGGCATAGTGAGTAAGATAAAACATATACATGAAGAGAGACTTAGACAAACATTTTAAAAAGATAGTCTCAGGATGCCTGGGTGGCTCAGTCAGTTAAGCGTTCGACTTCGACTGAGGTCATGATCTCGTGGTTCATGAGTTCGAGCACTGCGTTGGGCTCTGTGCTGACAGCTCAGAGACTGGAGCCTGCTTCAGAGTCTGTGTCTCCCTCTCTCTCTGATCCTCCCCTGTTCACGCTCTGTCTCTCTCTGTCTCAAAAAATAAATAAGCATTACAAAAAACAAGTTTAAAAAGATTGTCTCAATATAATATTCATTCAGAAAGACCTGCATGAATATATTTAATATAGATAAAGGCATCATGACTTTTTTCAAGGAATAAAGCTGTGTATTTTTATAGGCATTTATCTATTGATTGCAATTAGTTCCATGTGCCAATAGTCACAGTCAGACAAAACCAGACCCTCCCTATTTAATAGAGTTTGTGTCAAATATTCTAAAAAATTAACCAAAGTCTAAAATGAATTTTGTCTTGAGTTTTCTTGTCAAAATACTCATTTACCTGGATTAAAGTATACCGTGTCCGTTCAAGTTTAAACAACCCTCGTACCTCACAAAGGTTCCTGGGTTAGAGATAGCACTTTAAAAAAAGCCTCCCAATCCCTAAGGAGGGTATATTCCCCAATGCTCTTTGCCATATATAATCAAGGAGAATAATGGAGAAAGAAAGAAAGAAAGAAAGAAAGAAGAGAGAGAGAGAGAGAGAGAGAGAGAGAGAGAGAGAAAGAAAGAAAGAAAGAAAGAAAGAAAGAAAGAAAGAAAGAAAGAAAGAAAGAAAGAAAGAAAGAAAGAAAGAAAGAGGAGGAAGGAAGGAAGATATTCAGATAATTCTGAATAGAATGCAGATGATTGGTCTTTCGTGAGAGACCCATCTAGGGAAGGAACAGGCAGTATGGGATTTAGCTCAAGTTGCTTTGTGAAATTTTCATGGTCATCCAAAAATAACTAATTGAGCCCCCACTACAGCAGGTCATGTGCAAAGGGACTTCCTATAACCTACTGAGCTGGGAAGATGGGAAAGCAAAACACCAGTCAAGTCTCAAAATAACAAGGGTTAACTTCTTGGACTTTTTCTGACTTAACAGCCCTTTGTGGTTAAAAATTAGAACAAAGAAAAATGGACATTCTCTCTTTTCTCCCTCTCAGTCAGCAAAAACTTCAGGGAGACAAGCAAGGGCAAGACTTGTTTACCTTTACATTCCTCTGCTATGCATGTCAATAAATAATTATCTTTTTTTTAAATTTTTATAATGTTTTATTTATTTCTAGGAGAGAGAGAGAGATACAGCGTGAGCAGGGGAGGGTCAGAGAGAGAGGGAGTCACAGACTGAAACAGGCTCCAGGCTCCGAGCTGGCAGTCAGCACAGAGCCCGACGCGGGGCTCGAACCCACGAACCGCGAGATCATGACCTAAGCGAAAGTCGGACGCTTAACCGACTAAGCCACCCAGGCGCCCCAATAAATAATTATTAAGTGGAGAAATAAATATGAAAGAATTAATGAAATCCATATCAATGGTTTGGGCAAAAGACACACCATTTGGGGTACGTTCTACTCATTTTTCCGTAACCAAGTAAAGGGTATAATGAAAAACCTCCTTTTACACACGCATACATATATATACACATTTAGTTCGTTCCAAAGGCTATTGATTCCATCATTTAAACAGACCATATCTGCCTCTATTCTCTAACTTTAGTGGCTTAATTTGGAACCTCATTATCTCTTACTAAGTCTATAGCCATAGCTTGCTAATTGGACCAGAAATTTTCTCCATCTTCACCCTGCAATTCATCTCCACATAGCCCTCTGAATGTAAAGCAGATTACGCTACTTTCCTACTAAAAGAAAATTTTAGACTTCAATTAGAACAGAATCAAATTCAAATCCTCAGCAAGTGAAAGGAACCCTCATCTTGGTCCATTTATATTCTCCAGTGAAATTTTAACTCATTCTTGGCCAAGCACGGAATTTCCTGTAGTACTTCTCTTTTTTGCCTTTCCCTCAATGTGTTGTAAACTCTTTCATTGGGCATGTTATTCCTTTAGCAAAGAGCTGTCTGTCTGCCTGAAGATCTCTTACACAGAACAGAACATCAACTACTACTATCTTTTAAGTGCCTGCTATGTTCCAGGAACTGGGCTATCCTATTAATTTTTACCACCTTCTGAGACAAGTATCTTTAGGACAATTAGATGGTGAAAAAACCCTGAAGCTTGGAGATAAAAGAATAAACTCAAGTTCACACAGCTAATAGATTTGGGAGCTTGAATAGACCCTGGGCCAACTCCAAAAGCCCATTAACTGGTGTCTGAGACTCCCTCACACCAAACTCCAATGTTACTCTTACCTCTATGCTGTCATTTCTGGTGCCCTGAGGCAAATTACCCATATGTTTTGTCCAAAATTCTCTCACAGAACTTAATGTATTATAGCTATTTGTCACACATCTCTCTCTTTAAGTAGACTATGAGCTCTTGAAAGTTAAGTAATGTGTCTTATTAAACTTTGAATTTTCTTCGTAAACATCATTGCTGAGCCTAATGGTTAGGCAAGAGAGCCCAAAAAATGTTTGGAAAAAGAAAAGCAGAGAAAAGTGTGGGAACAAAAGTTTGTTCATAGTGCTGAGACAGAGTAGCAGAGAGACAGGGACCGAGAAAGGGAGAGAGACGGGCGAGCGAGGAGGAAGGAATATGCACAACTTACACAACAAAAATGTTGCCACCACTGTAACACTGTATAGAAAAGATAATGTTTTCTAGACATACTCCACATTCCCAAAGAAAGGGAGAAGACATAATGGATATTAAAAATGACAAGAAGACAGGAAGTCATAGAGTTGATGAAAACTGAACTAATTGGGCAGTTTTTGACTTGGTTTCTTTTTATAAACTCTTCTCTGCAAATATCATAGCCTGCCTTCATAGCTGTCACTGCAAGGGGAGAGTGGTCATCAAATGGCAAACAGATTCAAAAAAGGGATAGGTGGCAGACATTGCCAAAAAGAAGAATACCAAGTTAAAATTAATAATTAAAAGTGCCAAAGACTTGAAAAGGGAAACGGTAATAACAAAGTGACATTGAGCAAAGATGTTTTGAATCAAAACTTTAATCAAGAGGGCAATTCAAAGAACTTAAGGATGACATTAGAAGCCTTGCAGATACTTCAGGAACATTGACCAAAGAATATTTTTATTGCCGGAGAAGACTTTCAAACATCTTGGGGCTAGGCTGAAGAGAATATTAACTGAAATTAAGGTGCAAATAAGTCCCTAGGCAAACCTGACTTCGAAAGCTAGGGCAGAAGTGCTCTTACACAATTTCCAGAAAAACAACCGCAACATCAACAGCAAAGCCTGAACCATCGGGCGCATCCACGCAACCTGAGTCTAGGAAATTAGCCAAATGTGATAGAAGCTGTTCACATTGGGAAGCATCTAAAATCCAAGTGTTTTCAATCCAGTTCCATTTCAAATACTCATAAATATGAAAGCCAAAGAAGAGAAGCAGGAGAATACTTCTTTGTTTTGTGCCATCCGACTTCAGGGATTGTAGAAGGCTCTGAGGAAAGCAAGTAGAAACACGGAGAGGATGAGAAAACCGATGGGAACAATTTCAGAAGCAGGAGGCTGTGCTTGAAATGGAAATTTAGCTTTGTGGAATTCTAAACAGGGGGAAAGGGCTTCCGAGGTTAGCTAAAGCTGGCTGAGGAGAGCTATCAGCTGAGTATGTGAGTAGACAGTGAAGTGCTTACAGAGTAAACAGACATTCCAGACTTTCCAACTAAGCTTTTTTACAGCACAACGTGCACCAACTTTCTCAACTGTTTTGCTCTCGAAAGGACTGAAATCAAGGCAAAATGCTTTCTTTTCCTAATGTGATGCCCAGGGCATCAATTTAATGCCAAAGGAACAACTGTGAGGCACTTTCTGAATTAATATGGTTTGATTTGGTTTATTATGGTTTAATACCAGATTGAAAATGGTTAATCAAGTATTTACCAAGGAAGTGCACTGCACAAGGTAGTAGATGCCCGAGGTAATAACCAGAGTTTGAGGTGCTTGTTGAGAATGGACTGTTGTGGGTAATTTTATCACCTTAGTGGGTGCATTGGTGTTTATTTGGAAGAAAAATGAGAAAGTAAATGTTGTAAAGGGCTTTATCTAGTTTGCAACCTCCTGCAGCTTCATTAGAAAATACACAAACTTGTTTCTTAAGAGTAGTCTATACTCCCTGACTTCCCTTCCTCATGTCCAACTCATCCTTTCAAAAATTGGACTTTGCATCTAGTTTTTAAAATGCAGGTATTTAGGGACACCTGGGTGGCTCAGTTGGTTACGCGTCAGACTTTGGCTCAGGTCATGTTCTCCTAGTCCGTGAGTTCAAGCCCTGCATTGGGCTCTGTACTGGCAGCTCAGAGCCTGGAGCCTGCTTCAAATTCTGTGCCCAACACCCCCCCCCCAACATTTTGACCCCTCCCCTGCTCATGCTCTGTCTCTTAAAAATAAATAAATGTTAAAAAAAATAAATGCAGGTGTTTAGGAAATGCTAAATATATAGAAAAATAAACAGCTTTAACAAGTTTCCCTTTTTCCATATCTGCCATAGATTATTGTTTTAAAAAAATATATCACAAAAAATATAAAATTCCTTCCCGTATCCACTTCTTTCCTCCTCCCACTTAACATATAACCATTATTTTTAAGTTGTTCAGTGAAATTGCATGCTCATGTTTGTACATTTAGTAAATACATGTATAGAATTTTTCCCCATGGCTTAGTATTTTATGTCCTAAAATTGCTTCTTACAGGTTTAAGGTTTGTTTGCACCTTTAAGACCTTGATCCATTTTCATCGCAATTACAAGAGTGTGTGGTAGTTAAGGGCTCTGGATCCAGACTGCCAGTGGCCCAAAGAGAAAGCACAGCTCTGCTTCTACTGCTAGCTCTCTGTGTGACCACGAGCAGATTCTGCCTCTTTCTGAGGCTCGATCCAGTCCTCTGTAAAATGCCTTATGACATGTAGAAAGGATTAAATGAGCTAACATGGATAGAGCATTTATTTAGACCAGTGCCTGGCATGTGAAGAGCACTCAACAAATGTCAGTTCTTCTCATTATTGTTGGTGGTGCTGCTGTTACTAATAGCATGTGAAGTAGAATTCGCTTTACTATGAAGGGGTAATTACTCCAACAGTATTTTTCATGCAGGCAATTATTTTTTCACCCCTGATTTCTAAGCCGTCTCATAAACAAGCTTTTATACATGCACACGTCTGTTCTGGGCTCTTTCTGCTCTGCAGGTGTTCTTATTTCCTATCCCTGCACCTAGTGCACACGGCGCTAATTAGTAACCTATAATAAACCTTGTATTTGGGGTAGCTAGTCTGTCCCCCTCTTCCGCTTCTTTTGTGTCATTTCGGCATTTGTGGTCCTTTATTCTTACCTGTTACTTTTAGTATCCATTAGTTCATTTCTTTAAAAACACTTAAGAACTGGGGCACCAGCTCAGGTCATGATCCCATGCTTCATGAGTTCTAGCCCCACATCAGGCTCACTGCTGCCCGTGCAGAGCCTGCTTCAGATATTCTGCCCCCTCTCGCTCTGCCCCTCTCCCACTTATGCTTTCTCTCTCTCTCTCAAAATACATACATACATACACACACACATACATACATACATACATAAGAAAACAAAGAACTAAAAAAAAAATGTGGAGGTGGGGGTTACAGTTATAGATATTTAGTCCACCGCCATGCCACACTGAACATGCCCTATCTCATCTGATCTTGAAAGTAAGCAAGGTCGGGCCTGGTTAGTACTTGGATGGCAGAATTTCAAATATTTAGTGTTTCCATTCATGAACATGACTTCTATCACCAATTATTTTGAGCTTTTCTTTTTTTAATATTTTTTATTTATTTCTAGGAGAAAGAGAGAGACAGCGTGAGCAGGGGAGGGTCAGAGAGAGAGGGAGACACAGACTCTGAAACAGGCTCCAGGCTCTGAGCTGGCAGTCAGCACAGAGCCCGACGCGGGGCTCGAACCCACGAACCGCCGGATCATGACCTAAGCGAAAGTCGGACGCTTAACCGACTAAGCCACCCAGGCGCCCCGAGCTTTTTAAAATATCAATAAATTTTTATAATTTTTCCATGAAGTTTATTTTCAAATTCTCTGAAATCTTCCTATGTACTCTTGCTGTCATCATGGATAAGGTTTGTTAATACGTATTTTCTAAATTTTTATTGTCAATATAAATATATTATTATAGTCAGTGATGTTGAAGCACTTCTATTAATTCTAATAACTTGTGCATTTCTTTCTTTTCTGTGTAGATAACCATGTCATCTTTGAATAATGTCCATATTGTTTCCTTCAAATTGCACATTTTTGGCATTTTCCTATCTTATTTGTCTGCCTAAGACAGAGGGTATGATTCTGAATGAAGTTGCTGATAACAGACATCCTTATTTTGTCTTCACCTTAGTGAGAATGCTTTAATGTTTTAGCAGTAAATACAATATTCAATTTCAGATGTTGATTGACAAGCCTTATATAAAGTTAGTGCCACTTTTTATGCCTAATTTGTCAACAGGTTCTTTTCAATCATGAACACTGAATTTTAAACATATGCTTTTTTGCATTTGTTAGTCACAAATTTTTTCTCCTTTAATCATTAATTTGTTAAAGTAGTGAATTATAGTTGTAGATTTTCTAATGTTAAATTATGTATGAATTATTAAGATGCATACTACTTGCTCATTAAAAAAGTGGCTGGATTCAAGAATCTACTAATATTTTATTTAGAATTACTGCATCGGAATTCCTCCATAAGATTGGCTTACAGTTTTTCCTTTTGATACTTTCTAGGTCCATTTTTAGAACTGATATTATATTAATTTCATAAACTGACCTGGAGAGCTTCTTCTCTTTGGCTATTTCCTAGATTATATTGTATATTAAGAATGCTTTGGGGCACCTGGGTGGCTCAGTCAGTTAAGCGTCCGACTTTGGCTCAGGTCATGATCTCACGGTGCATGGGCTCAAGCCCCTCAATCAGGCTCTGTGCTGACAGCTCAGAGCCTGGAGCCTCCTCCAGATACTGTGTCTCTGTCTCTTTCTGCTCCTCTTCCACACTTGCTCTGTTTCTCTCTGTCTCAAAGATAAATAAATGTTAAAAAAAAAAAAAAAAAAAAAAAGAGAGAGAGAGAGAGAGAATGCTTTAATTTAATTTCTAGGTAGGATATTTATTCTTTTTTTTTTTTTTTTCTTTTTTGGCGAGGGGGAATGAATAAGGAGAAGGGATAGGTAGATTTTTGACCATTAGTTGAATAAGTTAAATGACATAATTTCTGTCTGCCTTTCTGTCTCTATGTTTTTGTCTTTGTCTCTCTATATCAGGGATTTGCCTGTATTATTTGTTTCTTTCAAAGAACCAGCTTTGATTTTTGTTAATTTTCTTTTTTTTTTTTTTTTTTTTTTGTCTCTCCTTTTAACTGATGAGCATGCTCTATATATGTTGGTTTTGTGGATATGTTTGGAATTATTTGTACCATCTTTCTCCATGTATTTTCATGCTATTTCTTGATTTTTTTTACTCCTTTTCTTAATCACCCTTTTTTGGATGTTTCAGAATTTTTTTCTGCTTTTCTCCTTTCTATCGAATTAAAATGTATTCAATATAGTTTGTCTGAAAGAATGATGTAATGTTAAAATGCATACCGAAATTAACAGGTTTTTTTTTTCATGAGTAATAAGGAAAGATCAAATTGCTATATCTTCCACATTATTGTTGTGTGGCATTTTAATGACATCCTGTGTTGCCCTTCCTCTCCAACTAGACATTATTTTAATTATAATCATTAACTTTTACAATAATTATTTTGAGTTACTCACATTGTTCTGATATATTTCCTAACCATTCAATTTTGCATCCTGTTACTTCCTTAGTTTCAATTCCCATCTTTAAAAGATGTTTTCCATCTTTTAATTGTTCTTTCAGCAGGGGATCTGAGTAGTAAAGTTGGTATCTGTGTGAAAATATTTCTATTTTACATTTGCCCGTGAAGGAGAAGTTTAACTGGGCACGGAAGTCTAAATTCACATTATATTCCTCAGCAACTTTAAGTTATTATTCAATTGTCTCTATGAAATTTCTTTTTTTGTTGATGGAGCATCTAATTGACAATCTAGTTGTTCATGTTTTACAGGTAAAATGTCTTTTCTCTCTGATTGCTTTGGAGTTACTCTGTTTCTCCTTTTTCTTTGTGATTCCACTATGATGCATCTCATCAAATGTTTATTTTTATTTATCCAGCTCAGAAATTCATATGATTCTTTATAATGAAGATTCACAGTTTTGTGTCAAGTCTGAGAATTCTTAGCCTTTTATCAGTTTGTACATCTATTTGTCCATCTTCCCCTTATCCTTTTCTATTCTTTTCTTCCAGAACTCTTAGACACATGCCAGTCATCTTTACTCTATTTGCCAAGACACTCAGTCTACATTTTCTATGTTATTATTTCTTGCAGTATTTGCCACATACTAATCTTTCAGTTCACTAATTCTTTATTCAGTTGTGTTCAAAATTCTTTCTTCAATTGTGTTGGACATGATGTTTAACTAAATCTTTGAGCATTTAATTTCGGTGACTCTATCTTCATTTTTTAAAATTCTCTTTGTTTTCTTTCAAAGACATTTGTAAAATGTTACCTTTTATTGGGGAGCACGGGTGGCTCAGTCATCCGACTTTGGCTCAGGTCATGATCTCACAGTGCGTGGGTTCGAGGCCCGCATCAGGCTCTGTGCTGACAGCTCAGAGCCTTGAGCTTGCTTTGGATTCTTTGTCTCCCTCTCTCTCTGCCCCTCCTCCACTCATGCTGTTTCTCTCTGTCTCAATAATAAATAAAAAACATTTTAAAAAGTTACCTTTTATTGTAATTTTATTACCTCTCTTAATTCTTTAATAATTTTAAACACATTTTGTGATCTTTCTATTGCTTCTAGTTATTTTTTTGATGTTTAATTATTTAGAGAGAGAGAGAATGGGGGAGGGCAGGGACACAAGGAGAGAGAGAATCCCAAGCAGACTCCAGCTATCAGCTCAGACTCTTGACATGTTGTTCGAACTCACAAACCATGAGATCATGGCCTGAGCCAAAACCAAGAGTTGGATATTTAACCGACTTAGAGACCTAGGCACCCCATTTCTAATTCTTGAGAATTATTCCTCATGTTTATTATTAACCAGATTCTCCCTCCCTCAGGAGAGATTATTCTCTAGTGTAGTTTGTAATTTTTGCATGTGCCTTTTTCTTTAGGCAAGATGTTTGTGTGTACATGTGCATATGCATGTGCGTGAGCACTGGGACAAAAAAAAAAACTAGAAAATTTTTTCTTTCTTTTTGCTTAAGTCAGGATCCTAGCATATCTTCAGTCTGGGACCAATATTTATGCCAGATTTTTCTCTCCATTTGACTAATATTCCAATGAATTATTTTTTACCGACTTACATTTCCTTGAGTTAGTGGATGGATTTAGTTTTCCTTTTACTCAGTTCTGGACTGTATGCAGAAGTCTTGATTACATATTCCTTTTTCAAATGTGCCTGATGTCATGAACCCCACCTCTCAAGCACCATTGCCCTAGCCCTGGAAATTCAATGCCTGCCTGGGCCACCGTGGCATCACTCATGAGCTTTTCTCTCTGATTTTAAGATCTTCTTTGTTTCTGGTATCTAGGAATTTTACCTTCTTTCTTTTCAGGTCAGATATATATTAAAATATTTTTGTTTACATATTACCAAACACATCTATGTATTTGTTGCAAAAAGGTAGGTAAATACCTTAGTGTGTCATGTCGTAAGAACCAAAAGTCCAGGTACTCTTCAAAAAACAAGTATTGTGCAATAAATCTATGTACTGAAATATGCCATGTGTGTGTGTGTGTGTGTGTGTGTGTGTGTGAACATTATTTCCAGCTCCTGGAGTCCACATGTCTCTCTTCGCACGATGATACTTTTCTCCTTCCTTCACAGTAACTACAAGCTGACTTTTGTGACAGGCATTTTCTTGCTTTTCATTATAGTTTTAATACTTGCATTAATCATGAAACAAGAGAGTTTATTTCTGCTTGATTTTGAATTTTATAGGTCTGGAATGATTCTCCATTCTTAGGTCGTGCTTTTTTTGGTCAAGAATACGTTTTAGACATCTGTGTCAGGAGTTGACAAACTTTTTCTGTATGGGACCTAATAATAAATATTTTAGTCTTTTCAGGCTAGATACATTCTCTGACATATATTGTTTGTGCTTGTCTGTTTTTTTTCAAGTCATAGAAATGCAAAAAGGAAACATGCTTAGCTTGTGGATCACGCAAAAGTAGGCCACATCGGATTTGTTTGGTCCATGGGCTGTAGTTAGCTGATTTTGGATATATGCTATTGCAGGAAGCCAGGGTTATTTGTTTATATCACTCTATAGCAGGCTATATTTATTCATTCTAGTGTTGGTGTGCATTTGAGTTTTTTTCAAGTCTTTTTTGTTATTATTGTTATTACTCTGCTAGGAACATACTTGTACCTATTTCCTGGTGTGTGTGTGTGTGTGTGTGTGTGTGTGTGTGTGTGTGTGTGTGTATTACATGAGCTTATATTAAGGGTGAAAATGCTTAGTTTGCATATACACGACTTTTGAAAACATTGCCACACATTTTCTAGTGTTTAAATGAATTTATATTCCCACCAAAGAGTATCATATTTTTTATTGTCTTATATCCTTGCCAACATCAGTAGTAATGGAATGTTAGATTTTAGTCAATCTTGTTGATACACAATAGTATTTATTATGGTTCTAACCAATGTTTTCTTGATTATTAGTGAGGCTGTATACATTTGCAAATACTTATTGAATATCTTGATTTCTATTTTTGTAAAGTACCTGTTTGCATTGCGGGGGGTGGGGGGAGCATTTTTCAAATTGGGATACCTTTTTTTTCCTCAGTTATTTTTTTGTAGGGATTCTTTATATATTTTATATAGTAGTTTTGACTAGTTATATAGATTGAAAATATTTTGTTATACTCTGTGTTTTGCTTTTTCTCTCTATAAATGACATCTTTTGGTTAACAGAAGTACTTAATTTTCAAGAAGCTCAATTTGTCAATCATTTTGCTGAAGTCCCCTTTAATAAATACTTTCCCATTGCTGGATGATAAATATATCCTTGGTATATATGAAATGTTTGTATTTTGCCTTTTATACATGGATTGTTAACCCACATGGAGCTGATGTTTTGTCTAAAGTATGTGGTAAAGTTCAAATTTATTTTGTCCACATGGAAACCTACTTATCCTAAAACCACATATCAATAAAGTGATAATTCTGTCATATATTAAATACTCACATATTCAGGCCCAGGATAGATGCCCTCTATTGTGTTTAATTGTATTATTCAGTGCAAATAGAAAGCTTTTTAAAACTATCATAGTTTTATAATAAGCCTTGAAATCTGGTAGAGCAAATTCTTCTGAAGAGTTTCTTTATGAAAAGTGCCTTTGCTGTCCTTGACAATTGCATTTCCACGTTACTTTTATAATAAGCCCATCATATTCTAAAATAAAATAACAACTGCTGAGTTATTGATTGTGATTACATTGAATCTTTTAATCTTGGGACTTCCAAGCCATCAGTAGGATCTATTCATTCTTTTATTTATATTTTTCTTCTTTAATGCCTCTCAAAAATGCTTAATGCCACATAGTTTCTTCACAGAAGTCTGTCACACATTTTAATAGATTTTTCTTAAGTGTTTCATTATTTGATATTCTAGAAATAGTAAACTGCTTTTTCTAAATTTTATAACTTCCAATTACTAAATGATCATTTTTTGCTATAATATAGAAGTAAACGTCATTGTTTTACATTTCTTCAATATTCAACTAGTATTCAGAAACACGCCTATCAATTTAATAATTTATCTTCAGTTTTTTAGAATATCTATATGAGATCAAATTATCTGTATAATTACTCTGTACTTTCTTCCATGGCAATCCTTGTGCTTAATTCTTTATCCTGTCTTACTCTCCCAGTGTAATGTTGGCTAGGGGCAGTGAGAGCACACATGCTTGCCTTGCTCAGCCTGCAAAGGGAAAGCTCTTACTATTTCACTCTGATTGCGCTACCTGTTTTATGTAGATCTCTCGGAAGCTAAGTTTTTCTTCTACTCCTATTATGGGAGTTATATCATGAATGAATATTGGACTTTATCAAAAGTTTTGATAAATGTCTCTAAAAGGTCTTAGGAATTTTCTCTTTTAACCTGCCTATATTGTTAATGAGGAAAAAAGCATGATGATAAAAATTTAGAAATCATTGGTAGATAAATTATTCTGGAAGCCAGGGGATTCATAAGCTGACACATGGAAGACTGTAGAGACACATGAGGAAAAGTCAAGGACTGAGCCTTTGGTAAATTCAGGTTTTGTAAAGTATAAGCAGCTGGAAAATAATATTGAGAAGGAATATTTGGTGAAGTAGAAGAAATACCGGAGTGTTGAACAGTCTAAGAAAATATCTCTTGGTTGACAACGTAGAGGTGCTGAAGTAACTTTTGCAGTCAACATCTTTATAGAGTGGTGCAGAGTAGACATAGAGAAGCCAAATTGAAAAGAATCCAAATTGGAATCTGATTTTTTAAAAAAGTTTTTGAGATCACTGTTCTCAATAAAAGCGACTTCAAATCTAGACTAAAATATTTTCAAAATCTCTTTCAAAGCACGAAAAAGTTCACCAGACAGTATAAGCTTCCAGGAAGATTTCGGCAGTAAATCTGGAACCCACAGAATTAAACTGAATATGAGGGTAACCAAAGCAATTGTCTCTGAGGCTATTTTAAAGTATAGCAATCAAGGGCAGAAAATGCTGTCTGAGATTTATCCATTGACCCAGTACTGTCCTCAGGCCTAGATAAGGAGGCTTCCCACCCTGAACCCCATGCTTCAGATCCCCCCTCATGCCACAGATCCAACAACAACAGTGTTACAATTATGAACTCTGCTTGGGCACCTTTGTCATTTGGGATCCCACACCTGGTGTTGGCCCAGCCCTCCTCGTAATTGGTGATATCTGCTCTTTGAATAGGAAAACTCAAGAAAGTATCTTTCATATCTCTTGTCTTACAAACTTAAAAGGAAAAGACAATTTTCTTCCAATTCTATAAAGATCTGAGAGCTACACCATCACTGACATCAGAGGACCCCGGTTTGAACTGCCCAGTGGGTTTGAGAAGGAGAAGTACTTAAATACATTATTTCACCTGCCAGGCCCGACCTCTTAGATAACATGAATGCCATAGATTTGTATATTCCCCACAAGTGTACAGGGCCCAGTCTTTGTTTCTTTTTGGTTTCAATTTGGTTCAGGAGATATTTACAAACAAACATGAGATATGGTACTCTAACAAGCTGCACATAGTTTCCGAGGAACATTGCATCATATTAAATAATTTACAATGCTCTTAAATTTGTGTATATGCCAGACTAGATATAAAATGCATGAAAAGTGATAGCCATTATTTACCCTTGCAGTGAAAGGGATACTAAATGTTAAAAGTTAAAAGTTACTTTTGTAAAATTATTTAATGAGGCTTACTTATATTTGAAAGAAAACATTAAATTTTCACCTTTACTCAAGTTATTTGCATTTCTTTATAATTTTAGTGTTTAGACATATGGTTTGTAGGCCTCCATTTATACTTTTGGCCTAGGCCTCATAAACGTTAGAAATAGGATTTCATACGGCCTACGTCACTAGGGCCTCATAGGTCATAGTAAGACAAGTTGATCTTATTTTTTAGATAATAACATTTTAAAGCAGAAGAGGGATGTTAGTTAACTTTGGGTTTAAAACAACAGTTCTCATGTTATATGGAAAATTTATGGTGAGGTATAAGAATAAATGCAAGGCTAAACTAGAAGAATCTTATGGTAATCTAAGCAGTGTGGAATGATGGTTAAGACCATAGTCTCTGGAGATCGACTTCTCATGTTTGAAATCTGTTCTTGGGCATAAGCTATCTCTAGGACATCGTGAAAATGACAATGCCTGTCTTTTCACTTCCTTGTCAGTAAAATGGAGGTAAAAATGAGATACTTTATTCATTTTTTGTAAAGATTAAGTAAGTCATGCAAGTCACTTGCAACTGTGCCTAGCACTGAGTAAATGGTATATGAGTATTAACTATTATTATTACAAATGTGGAATGGGAAAAAAGAATGATATTGAGGGCAGTTTTAATGTTTTTGGTTCAAGCAACAAAATGAATGGTGGCAGCATTTACTGAACTAAGAAACACTGGGAGATGAGCTCATTTTGGTTAAGAGAATGAAATCAAGAATTCAGCTTTAGACTTCCTGGATTTGCAATTTCTGTTTGATGCTTAAGTGGAGATTGGATGTTGAGCAAGCAGCTGGATAAATGAGTCTTGTGAGAAAAACAATTTATATAAATTGGGGAACCAACAGTGCACTGGTTGAGAATACCTAAGAAGTGAGTGTAGACTTAAAAGACAAGAGGTTTCAGGAAAAAGCCTTAGGACACTATAAAGTTGAAGATGTGGGAAGAGGAGAGGATCCAGCCAAAATGAATCAGAAAGAGCAGTCAGTATGGTGGTAGGGGAGCCAGAGCAGTACGGTGACATGGATGCCACATGGAAGAATGAGTGGCCATTTGTGTAACAATGTCCTAAGAGGTCAGATAAGAATGAGAATGAGAATTGACCATTAGATTTGATATTGTGGAGGTCATGTTGGTTTCAGAGGTAAATGCCCTGAGTGGATTTGAGACAGAAAGGAAGACAGAAACTTCAGACTGAGTATAAACACTTCTGACGCAGTATCTGCCAGAATTCCCCCTGTAAATACACTCTTTTCCTATTTGAAGTAAATAAGTGATGGGTGTTTTCCTCAATATTATGTAAATACTGAATTTCAAGTAAAACATTCAATGTATTCATTTATTTATATCAGAATAAAACTCACGGTTTCTTATTCTATTCAATTAATTATAATCTGTTGCTATAATAATTTATTTTGATGCCCAAATTCTTTTTTGGCCAATGGGACCTTGTTCAAGCCGGCATCCAGGTCCTTTATATATGCAAGACCTCTTTATCCTGCTTGACTTCAATATCTTATGCCCATCTCTCCCTTGCATGGATGCCCTCCTTACTTCTTCTTGGTATATGACACTATTTGTTTTTGTAAACACTCCCCTCCCCAGGGCCCCTGTCACAGAACCCCCCTTACCCTGCCTGGATTTTGACACACTGCTCTGAGCTACCATAGCTCTTACCATCCTGGCTCAGGCACCTTGACTCCACTTAATGATTTGTGCACACGATTGTTCCAGAAGGAAGAAGGTGGAAGGGAAATACAAATGAAAGAAAGGAAAGGATATAAAGGATAAGAAAGAGAATTAAAGAGAAAGAAACTAAAACGAAAGGAAGAGGTGGCAAAAGAAGGGGAAGAAAAAGAAGGGAAGGAAGAAAAGGAAACAGGGAGGCATACGAGGAAAGGATAAAGGAAGCACAAGAAGCAGAGGAGCAAAAATAATTTCATAGTCTTTTCGTGTTCACTCCTGTCCCTTTCCCAGCCATTACCCATAGAGCAGCTGAGTGACATTTGCAAAATCTACATGATATCATATTGGTATGTTATTTATTCAAACTGTAATATGATCTAAAAGGCTCTGAATTCTTGAATTCTTCCAATTTCTCCATCCCCATCTCCTCTACTATCTTCCTAATGTACTGTGAAGCTGCTGTGCTCAAGTCGCTCAGATCTCCTTTCACATTCTTATGCTGTTGGATGCTTTTCCTTCTTTGAGATCCTCAGTGTGTGTCTCCGTGTGTCTAGTTTGCTTTGCTTCCTGTCCTTTGCCCGGAAAACTCTCATATATCCCTCTGATCTCAGCTTTACTAGAACTTCCTCAGGGATGCCATCTCCAAGCTGCCAAGCTATAGTTTTTTCTCACGGAACCCTGTACCCACCCCTTCACCGCACTTAACACAATGGGCAATTATGCGTATTTATTTTTTAAACATCACTCTTACTCAGTAGGGATAAAGTCTACTTGGTACATCATTATGTATACCGTGCCTAACATATATAAGGTACTTTATAAATACATCTGACCAGGTGCATGTCATGATAAATTAATAAACAAAGATAGCTGACCTCAAAAACCAGGTTGAGCCATTATACTACTGATTGTCTACCTCTTCTTTCCTGGAAATCATGTTTTCTGTCTTAGTATGGTTACTTTTAAACCTGTCACTTTGATCTTTAATGATGGTCTGGGGTGCCTACACCAAAAATAGTTCTTCCTGTGCTGTCCCACCATATGTTATTTTAGAGACAGCTCCCAGAGGAGCCTTTTGGATTATATCCTAATTCTGAGACTCGACTGTTGACACAGTGTGCATCATGCTACAAAATGGACAAGATTTCCTTAGAGCAAGAACACAATGAACTATTCTTTAGATCAAGAAGCCCTGGTAGGCCATACTACTACTACTACTACTGCTACTGATAATGATGATGATGATAGTATTTTCATGTATTTAGCACTTCCTACGTGTCATTTTCCATATAATTTCATTCATTTATTTCAGCTATAAGTTAACTACTAGGATGGATGGTACTATTTTCAAAGTCCATTTCTGAAAATTAAGTCACTTCATATGATCCTATTCACCTCCAGATGAGAAAACTGAGCACCAGAGCAGTAGGTTCCAAGGTGGTATTCGAACCCTGAGTAGTCTGACTTACAGTATCCTAACTCTTGACCTTAAGGCACTCCTCAGTATTCTTCCTCAGCTGCCTGCATATTCCCACACAATAAACTTCCAAAGGAGGCACAAGCAGAAGGAGAAATAAGAAGCCCTTCATCATATGATTTGCCACATCTGTTGCTAAAAGAAGCCCCATCCAGAATTATGGCACCTGGGGGGAGGGCGAGGTGGGAAGGATAATTCGTAAATGCTAACATTCTTTATTCTTCACCACCTTTCTCTTTCTCAGAGTCTGAAATTAATATTACCTTACTGTAGCTGCACCTCTTGAAGAAAGACATTACCATTCTGTCCTCAAAAAAAGAAACTTTGGGGCCCTGAGTGGGTCAGTCAGTTGAGCGGCCAACTTTGGCTCAAGTCATGGTCTCACGGTTTGTGGGTTCGAGCCCTGCGTCCGGCTCTGTGTTGACAGCTCAGAGCCTGGAGCCTGCTTCAGATTCTGTCTCCCTCTCTCCCTCTGCCCTTTCCCTGCTCACACTCTGCCTCTCTATCTCTCAGAAATAAATAAACATTAAAAAAAAAAAAGGAAACCTTGACAGAAGGGGTCTTTGTCTATTTGAGATTACTGAAGAAGATCCCTGATGACATTCGTTTTCCCTTTCAAAGTGTCTTCACTGATGTCTGGGAATAAAAAGCAAAGGCTTCTCCAGACAAGTGTCACTGAGTTACTTGACCCTTCCTGAAGTGAAAGGCACTCCAGTATGAAGAGTCACCAGGCTGAGTCACCTGCTGATTAGCACTTTCTAAAAGGAAGTGTCTGTAGACAGTGCCTTTAGATACAGAACCTGTTGCTGTTTGTTTTGGAGACCGTTTACCCCAGAAACTTTGAAGAAAATACACCTTGGACCAAGAATGCTATAATGACCTGTTTCAGTTCCTGGTAGACTGAATGCTAGACTCGGGGACTGTGGTTTTGTTTTGTTTTTTGTTTTTTTAATGTTGAAACCTGAGTGATGAAGTGACCAAGTATTTCTGTCTTGCAGTTATTTCTCATGAGTGGTACAATGTCCCCCCTCCCCCCCCAACTTGCTCCTTACTTTGGAGACTGAGATTTGCTAACCTTACAAAAAAACTTCATCATCCACGCATTTGGGTTGTATTGTGATGATTTCTGGTTTCATCAAACATTGACAAGAGTTAGAAAAAGAATTTGTAAAGCCTAGAAGTATTTTTTTTTTAACTACCATGATATTGGCTGTGTTGGATGTCCATCTCCAATAAACATAGTTTATATTCTGACATCCCCAAGTATGATGGTAATTACTAGTTTCTGTATTATACCTCATTGTGTGAAAGACTTGATTGATTCAGCTTGCAAAATATCAAGGGAAAATTTTGATTGGAGTGTAAGATTGAGCCTGTGGGGAGAGCTAGAAAATAGTCCCCTGGGTCATGCAGGTGGGGAACGTGTCTTTGCTAACAGAAGTCTGAACAGAAACACAGCAGCAGACCTGAGGAAAACCCTTCCCGGCCTCTGCTGGCTGTGGCAGGACAAAGGGAAGATTTCACCTTTGTATCATTTCCTCTCCATCCTAGTTTTGTGTCCGAAGCTAAAGAGGTGACTTTGGTAGTCCACGAGAAAAGGCACCCTGTGGCTCCAATGCTGGGGCTGCAGCACGGAGGGGTGGGAGACTCCATCCAGTGTTTTCTCTGTCTCTGGTCAGATGTCCCCAACTGGTTCAGGCCTGACATCCCAGCAATTCCACTCACCTTCGCTGACTCACATACGTGTGAATTCAAAATAGCTTAGTAAGTGCTTTCAAAATTCATAATCACTATTTTCTAAACATCACTTTGTATGTGCTGAGCTCCTAAACTACATTGGTTGTGTACCACAGGATATGATTACTATTGTGTATAACCATCTATAAGATTAGTTATATTCTCCTCATTTGAGAGAAGAGTGAACTGGCTTAGGAGTGTCTGACTGGCTCAGTTGGTATAGCATGTGACTCTTGATCATGGGGTCCTGAGTTCGAGCCCCATGTTGGATGTGGAGATTACCTTTAAAAGAGAGAGAGAGAGAGAGAATTGGCCTTAAAGAGATAAAATGACTTGCTTCACTTTACACAGCTAATAAGTTAAAATATTAGGATTAGAATCCGGTTTTAGTGTTTTGGTCTACACTCCATCATTCTATACTGCCTGTCAGGATAACAATACTGACAAGGGCTTTGATAAATACACTCAAAAAGAAGAGAAGCTTATCTATGGCAGTATTCTCCATATTCTCTAATAGAGAAGAGTTGCATTTGTAAAACTGGCCAAAAATAACAAATGGCAATATATAAAAAGTTTCAGAATTGAAAGCAACGACTTGAAGAGATATTTGTACTCTCATCTTCGTAGTGGCAGTATTCTCAGGAGCCAAAAGGTGAAAGCAACCCAAGGGTCCATCAATGGATGAATGGGTAAGCAAAATGTGGTATATACTTGCAATGGAATACTATTCAGCCTTAAAAAGGAAGGGCATTTTGACTCATGTTATGTGATGAAATTTGACATTGTTCTAAGTGAAATAAGTCACTTACAAAAGAACATACACTGTATAATTCCACTTACATGAGGTATTTAGAGTAGTACAGTTTTTAAAAACAGAAAGTAGAATGGTCGTTGGCAGGTCTAGGGGGCAGATAGGGTGTGATTGTTTGATGGGAGCAGAGTTTCAGTTTTACAAGTTCTTTGGAGGGGTGATGATTGTGTCAGCATAATAATGTGAATGTACTTAATGTCATTTAACTGTACACTTAAAAATGATTTTTTTAAAAAATGATTACCATGGTAAATTTGATGTTGTGTGTATTTTATCACATTTGAAAGGAAGTATGTGAGATCATGCAGCAAAGACAAAGGTCTTGGTTGGTGAGTGGTCCCTGGGAGCCATGGGGGAGAGAAGCACAATACCATGAGAGATACTGTGAAGGAGTGGCTTAGGTCTGTGCTTTTCCCTTTCCTATGATGGTGTTGATGCAAAGCCACAGGACCAGAACAGCCAAATTAAGTCATCCTTTCCTTTTGCAGCAACTAGGGTAATTTTTCTGTGGTGCGAACATGGTCACCCTTTCCTCTTTCTAAAAAATGTCATTGACTCCCTATTGCCTTGCACAAAGTCTAAGACCCCTAATATAGCTCCGAGGCTCTTTGTGATCTGAACCCTGGGGAACTCTAAGTCCCTGCCCCCTCTTGCCCTTTCCACTCTTTACAACCTGAGCTCTGGCCCCGCTGAGATGTTTTCAGACCCTTAGATGTACTAGATTCTTTTAGAACTCTGGACCTTTACATATTTCAAGTTCTCTCTGTCCCCAACCCTCTCCATGAGCCCTTCTTGAAATATTCTTCTCTCCTGGTGCCCCTGACTAACTCCTTATCTTCTCCAGGAAACTTTCCCTGGGAACTCTCCCCCACCCAAGCATAAATAATGTGGTTCTATTTGTATTCCTATAGTATCTTGTACTTCCTCATATCAACACTTACTATACTTCATTAAAACTTCCCTGTTTTTGGTCTACATTCCCCCAAAGACTACAGGCTCAGTGAGAACAAAGACCTTATTTGTCTTACTTACTGCCCTATCTTTAATGCTTAATGTAGTATCTGACACATAATAGGCAGTTATTCAATAATATTGGTTGAGTAAATAAATTCAGTGTATAATAATGTTTAGTTTCGTGCAAATATCTATGGAAGCACTTTCTCATTTTGTCCTTTTAAAAATTTTGCCATCAAGGTTGAGTACATCCTATAGCTATCAATTTCACAACTGTGGAAATTGAGGCCTAAAAATATATTCAGGCAACAACATAGGACCAACAGATAGTGGTGAAGTAATCTCTTGTTAGCCTTTCTTTACATCACAGTACCGCGAGTCTTTGCTTCTTAGTCCACGTAAAGAAGGTTCCTCCTCTTACAGTATTTCTTCATTTGTTTCCCTCTAGATGCAAATTTTGAAAGTGTTTGCCGACTGTAGCAAACATCACTGATGTGTTCCCTCCAAACCCACAGTTTACCTCTGAGTACACTGTGGTGGTGGTAGACAGCTCCCAGGATGTGGAGAGAGAACTTTCCACCTCAAGAAGCTACATTTACTTCCCTTCTGCCTGAGGGTTTCCTTCAATACCACCTGCACTTGCTCTCTGTATTCCAGTGCAGCCTAGAACTGTGTGCAGGGGGTTAATGCCCTTGGGAGCAAATCTAATGAATGCGGATGGGAGCTGTGTAAGTCATGTAGCTCCCATACTCTCCGGTGAAACAGTTCTGAGGGGTGCTTTCTCCTCATGGATTTTTACAGGATCTCCTTTGGAGTTGAGCCCCAATTGCCTACAGAGCTTAGCCTACACAATAACATGCCCTTTATTCGTAATTTTCTCCCTCCCTGAATTGTTGTCATCACTTTCTCATTTGTTCTTCTAGAGGTCACTACACAAATAAATTAGTGGCACCCAAGTCTTTGCCTCAGAAACTTGGAGAAAACCAGTCCAAGATATTGATAAATATATAACAAGTAAGAAGGACGGGGGGCGGGGGGGGGGGGAACACAGCTTTATCTCCACTGCTAATTAAGCGTCTTTGAAAGACACTCCTCTGTCATGTTCCTCACCTGCCTCCTCACCAGATGATCTTTCAGGGTCTCTTTCATCTCTGAGAGGGCACTCATTCTACTGTAGGGTGTGACTGTTCATCAAATGCCAGATCTGGACGTGGCTGTTCTTCCCAGTGTGATGTTCCTATAGTTGTGCAGACACCATGAGGGCACTGACCTATGGCAAGCTGGCAAATGGCGCAGAGCAAGCAGTTTTCAACCTCTGTGCCAGTTCTCTCTGTCCTCTGTTTATCAGAACTGGCTGGAATTCCTGACTAAAATCCCTAAGGGGAGGACAAAAGTTGCAAACAGCCATGGCTGTCTACACTCCATTAGCTGAAGCAGACATAGCCAGCAGCACAAGAGAGTATTAACTTCCAGACATACACATTTAGCCCTAGACAGTCCATGAAGAAGGGTGGATAGCGTACATAAGAAAATGTGCCCACGTACTGAAGTGCAAATGAGCAGAGCACCAAATGCCCTTGGTCAACTGTTGCACAACAGGTTTCCAAAACCAGTTTTCCCAGAGTTGCTGAAATGTTTGTTTGTTGAAGGGACATTTCTCTAAATTCCAAAGGTCAATTTAGCTGACTCATGTCAGCACCACCTCCACGACGAAATGTGCTCTTCTGACTTGTGCCCTCCTTTCACCTCTCCCTGGGGACAATGGTGGCCACCTGCAGAGCACCACCTGGGTGCCAATTTACTTTGCCCTTACTCCTACCTCCTACACCCGATAACTGCTCCACCACACACTGTACCTTAGCAGGAAGAAATCACAGGTGCAAGGAGGCAAATATGTTCCATAGGTAGTGGCTGACACTTGACCAAACTTTGGGCACCGAAGTAGACTTTTGTCTTGTTTATCTTCATATGCCATTCTTAAGTACAGTGTCCAGCACTTAGCAGATGTTCATTAAATATTTGTTGATTCCTTGGATACATGGATTAGTGAATATATGTATAATTATTTTAGCTTGAAGGAGTGAGGTTTACGCTATGAATATATTTTCTGAATAATTAGTTCCGTGCATAGTGGGTGCTCAATAAATGTGAATTTGTGGATCAATAATGTACCTGAAAGGGCTTTGCAGATAATAAATCACTGTGGAGGCCTGTGGATATGCCCCCATCTGGCTGTTGGTGGATTGTATGTAGTACCCACTAAGTGATTGTAGTCATTATAAGTGATTCTTGTGATCGTTTACAGTACTGAGATTAATAAGACATCATTTTAGTTGAGCTTTCTATTTCAACATATGCCCTTTTCCCATATCCCAATTTGTATTAGTCTTTTGAGGAATCCAGGCAGAGTTAGGTAGTGGGGGAAGACCAGGGCTATAATTAGGTTCCAAACAAATCCCTTAATTGAATGAGAGTTTGCCTGTAGTGTTAAGTGTAGGCAATTAGTCCCTAAGGGGAAGTACTAGCTATGTTATCTATAGTACACTGTGGGCATGAGATACATTTTATAAGGCCATAATAAAGTAATAGGTAGTCATTCATTGTTATCTTTATCCATTTAAACCTGATTTAGAATGCTCTATCAAATACAGCTTCCTTTGTTCACCTTATAATGATATTGTAGAATTGAGATAACTTGTTTTTCTACTCTCACATAGCATTAAATATTTCCAGAAAGTTGTATAAATAGTATACCTGTGTCAACATTTCTTATATTTAATATTAATGATAGTAATAAAAGCGATAGCAGTTGCTGTTTTTGAGCACTTACTATGGTAGACTCTGCACTAAATGCTTTATATGCATCATCTGATTTATCTTTGAATTTTTAATATTTGATTTGGATACTTTTGAAGTATTTTTTTCAGTTTATGTGTGAGAAAATGGATATTTTGAGAAATAAGTAATTTGATCAATATCATATAGCTAGTAAATAGTAACGTGTTTGATTCAAAACCCTTTACTCTTAATTATTTTACTAGCATGAATGCAAGAACACTTTACAGAAAGTGAAATTAGGACCATCATTTTTTCAAAAATCCGACTTAGAATAGAAACAACTACCATCAGATGCTATGCTAAGCATATTATATAACTTGTCTCACTTAATATTTAGACTGTGCATTTAATAAATTAAGTGTTATAGCTACTTTATATAGCTGAGAACATTTATAGATGAGCTTCTAAAAGTCATGTGATATGCTATAGACAACCTGCAACTGGGTAGTAGAGCTGTGACCTTAACCAGCTCTGTCAAACCTTGAAATTTTACCAGCATCCCCATAACACTATTGTGTCTAGTAAGGTAAAGATTGGCAAAGCATCTATAATGAACATTTGTCAATTTTTGTCTGTAGAATATTCATTTTCCTTGCCTATTGACTCCTTGATTTTGTAATATTTTTGTTTTTGGGGAAGGGAGCACATATCTCTTCTCATGTATGTAGAGTTATTGAGATAGTGGATCCATGTCCATACCTTTCACTAAAGAAGCCACAAGGACCACTTTCTACCTCCTGTCATTTCACATGAGCAAGATGTGCAAAGATGACCTAAATTTGACAATTTAAATACTTTGTTGTTGTTGTTGAATCTTGATGATCTGATGTAGGTAGTAAAGAAATTACTGAAATGTATTAATCTCATTTCTCTTCCATCAAATTTCCCTGCTAAGAGATTCTTGTGATTCCCACATCACCATAACCTCATTCAGGCATAACCGTGACGCATAATGAAGGAAGAAAGAAAATCCTTCCACGAGCTGAATTCTAAACAGCATATTTTCCTAAACTTTGTTTAGGAAATATGGTATGAGATAAGATCCTCACTTAATCATGGGCAGTGGAGAACGGTCTGGGCAGATGATGAGGAACTAGGAAAGACCCTGATTAGGAAATTATTGAGAAAGAAGTTTAGAGAAGTATGTGGATGGATCTTTAAGAATGGATCCTATATTATTTAGGATTAGTTTCAGCTCTACAACAGAAAACCCTACAAGTAGTAACCACACAAGATGGAAGACCATTATTTTTGTTCCATTTGTTGTCGTTGTTGTTGTTGTTTTGTCATCACACAAAGGAGGTTGTAGGTGGGCATCTAGGATGGTTATACCTGCTCCAAGGTCATCACAGTTACTTTATGGTCTAAGATGCATGTTGGGACTCCAGCCAATAATGTTCTAGGCATTGGAAAGGAGGAAGAAAAAAAATCAAAAGAAAAATACCTGCCAGCTGAATTAGCTTCTTTTTGGCAATCTCCCTTCTTTTTGACAAAGTATTTCCACTTACATCTCATCAACCAGAATTTAGTTACATGGGTACACTTAGATAAAATATTTGCTAGGAAGTATAGGTTTTTTTAGTGAGATGGTTTGATACTCTGAATAAAATCAACTTTCTATTTTATATAAATTATTACCAACAGTTTGTCAGTGCAAAAGAGGATTTTAATAATCAGGTGAACAGACATGCTATTTTACTAAGTTCCTTTCCTAGTCACCCCAGAATTAGCTCAATACACTCACCCACAAAGTAGCCATGTTGGCAGGCATGGAAAATGTGCACTGGCTCAGCCACTGGACAACCCTTCACCGGGGCTGATATGCAACCAACCACTGCTGAATATCCTGTGGGCCTACATTTCTGAGCACCCAGTTTAGCACCTTTTGCTGATAAGAAAATCCAGTGTGGTGACAGTAGATTGTTCATATTAGGCCACTTCCGTCATGAAGGCAAAGATTTCATTTTACTGTCACAAACATTTTTTTTTCTACATTTGGCTTTTCTTTCCATGTCTGTCATGCCTTTGCCAGCACTATAATCCACGAGCTTATAGAAGTCTTCATACACCATTATGGTATCTCACACTTACATGATATCAAAGATATTGACTCATTATCAAAGCAATAAGACAATAATTCTATGCTAATGATATCCATTGATCCTATTCTCTATCTCATCACCCTGAAGAAAGAGTTGTGCCATAGCTAAGAGATACACCTTGCTAAGTTGTACTGCTGTCTTGGAGAATGTAATTCATGCTATGAGGCAGTGACCTAAAATATGATGGTGTTTCACTCACAGCTAGAATATTTGGTTCTTAGGACTAAAAGCTGGAAATGGATTTGTTGCTTCACAAGACTCCATATCTACATGTCATCTACAGCATCACTGCTTCCTGTTCTCAGGACTTGAAGAAATCTGAAACTTTTAATACTAATTCACTTGAGAACTTGGGATTCCCCATCTCCCTAGGTGAAGAAGTCAAGAAGGATGTTATATGGGGAACTTGGATTACTCAAACACTTTTGGTCAAGAAAGAACATGGGTGAAATCCAAGTTATTCCTTTGGATATTTCCTTATACAACAACGCCTCATAGTGAATGGTTAATGGAAGTGAATGGTTAATGGTAATATAAGGACTGCCAAGGTCTCAGTTCATTGGCAAGGCAAAGGTGTTGGTCACCATATTAATCAATCATCTGATGAACCAGTTGTTGGCGGGTGGCAAAGGGGAAAATAATATATGTATAGAGAAAGGAAGAAGGAGCTTTTAGTGATTGTCTTGTGACCAGTTATAGAAATGAGATCTATAATCCCTATCTTTACAGATTTATGTGCATGTCACTGCAGAACTACTTAAGGAATAATTGTCATCAAACACAGTTCTTTGATTTCAGGATGGATATATAACTTATGAGACTTAAGTTAGATAGTTTTCATTGTATGTGAAGTAGTTGTAATTATACTAGTGGGGGGAGGTCTTCCAGAAAGTTCAACCAAGGGAAAAGTTGTTTGTATATGCAGATCACATTTGATGGATATTATGTGTAAGTGAAAACTTCCCAGTATTCTTTCTTCCTTCCATAAAGCATTCTGTTTTCCTTTTGGATAGGTTTTTATAGGACAGGAAATCCAGAAGCCTAATTCAGCAGTGAAAGCTGTAAGGGCCAACGTGACCCTCTAACACTTCTGTTACCATGGGGTAAGCTTGGCCAAAGTATATTTTTTTCTCTGTACTTTGAATTTTAATAGTTAGAGATTATTTATCCCAATACTGGCAACTTGACCAACTTGATGGAGATCAATACTGCAGTTCTTGTTGCTTTGTTCCCTGCTGTGATGTTTGTGTCTTGTTTTTTTTCTTTGAAGTCTGATTATAATCTGACTTTTAATCATAGGAAAATGAAAAGACATAAGTTCACTGTTCCCCCAACCCCAGTTAAATAGAGGAAAAATCTCCTGACACTGTATGTAAAAGGACATAAGACACTGAAAGGCAGAGATAAGAAAGCAAGCAAGACTAGGGACTTCAGGACCCATGTAATGCCATGGTGGTAAATTGACTAGGTTTTCTTTTTGCTTCATATATGTCTGACTGGATATGAGAGAAGCCAGCACCTCAGACATGTCAGTGGATGCAGGCAATAACCCTTGCCCCCAAAGCCTGTTATCTTTAGCCAAAGAATCAGGAAAGGGACAACTTACAGGACAGAAAACCTTTAGAGACTAGCCACTCTACTTCGACCAAATACCCAGAAAACTACTGCCTACTCCCATATTTGCTAACAAAGGCCAATGCTGTAATGAGGTTTCCTAACCTCTTCACTAGTGTATTGTCAGTAAAGGCAGAGTGCAGACCCAGGACTTTCATCCCCACTAGACAGTAATTAGCCTTCCCCCTACATGATGTCAGCTGGATTATCACCACAACCTGACAGTAGTGAAGTGCCCTCCATTTCTTCTGTTGTAGTGGTATCAATGGGGGCTAATGGAGAATCACCACCCAGTGACCTCCGTGGGTAGCATGGCCTCAGTGGGGAGCAATAAGAAGACACCTACTACACTTCTCAACCAGGATAGTATCAGTAGAAGTATAGTTCAGGTACTGAACTCCCAGGAATAAAAAAGAACACCCCCATTCCATGGGTCTTGATGGATGCATAGTGGGGAGCTCAAACTTCCACACCATCTGGCAGTGATGAGAAGGTGCTTCTCTTCTCCTCATGAAATGGTATCAGAGAAAACTTGCTACACAAGAAAATATAAGATGATCTAAATACGATACAAAAAGTATCCAAGTTTATTCACAAATCACTTGTCATACAAGGATCAGGAAAACCTCAATTTGAATGAAGATAGTCAAAAGACACAAACAAGGAGATGACAGGTATATTAGAATTATCTGACAGAGACTGTAAAGCAGGCATCATAAAAAATGCTTCAACAACCAATTACAAACACAGCTGAAACAAATAAAAATATAAAGTGTCACAAAGAAATAGAATACATAAAGAAGAACAGACTGGAAATTTTAGAAGTAAAAAAAGAATAACAGCATTAAAAAAAACTGAATAGTAGAATGGAGAGGAAAGAAGAAAGAATAAAAAAATGTATTAAGTTTCCTAATTCTTACAGCCTATTAAGGAGTTAGAACATTAGAAATTATGCAATCTACAGAAAAAAAAAACAGAAAAAAACAGACTGAAATAAATAAAGCAAACACTAAAACTGCTATACAAAGAGATACAGTAAAAAATACTGTAATTAAATAAAACTAAATTGTAAAAGTGTTCAAATAACTCACAGGAAGATAAGAAAACAAACAACAACATTGTTGTGAGTTATTTGATATCAATAATTATATTAAATGTAAATGCCCTAAATACACTAAAAACAGAAATTAACATGGTGAATTAATTAAAGAACAGAGGGGCGCCTGTGTGGCTCAGTCGGTTAAACACCCAGTTTCGGCTCAGGTCATGATCTGAGGGTTCGTGGGTTCAAGTCACACATCGGGTTCTGTGCTGACAACTCTGAGCCTGGAGCCTGTTTCAGATTCTGTGTGTGTGTCTCTCTGCTCCTCCCCCACTCATCCTCTGTCATTCTCTGTCTCAAAAATAAGTAAACCATTTAAAACAATGTAATTAAAGAACAGAAACGAAAGGTACCTGTGTGCCTCAGCAGGTTAAGCATTTGACTCTGGACTCTGGATTTCCGTTCAAGTCATTATCTCATGGTTCATGAGACTGAGACAACATGGGGCCTGTTTGGGATTCTTTCTCTCCCTCTCTCTCTCTCTCTCTGCCATTCCCCTGCTCATGTGCACACTGTGTCTCTGTCTCTGTCTCTCTTTCAAAATAAATAACTAAGCATTATTAAAATCCTTATCACCTAGCCATGTGCTTTCCACAAGAAATTCACTTCAAAAGTGACAGTATAAATAAGCTCAAAGTGAAAGAATGAAAAAATATATACCATGGAAACATTAATCAATAAAAGTAGGGGAGGCGATATAAAATCATATAAGGTGGACTTCAGAGCCATAAAAACTATCAAGGACAGAGAGAGATATTACATGATAAAAGGATCAATCCACCTAGAAGATATAACAATTCTAATTGTATACACCAAACAAAAGAGCTGCAAAATGTATGAAGAAAAACATTGATAGAACTGATAGGAAATATAAATATTAATTCACAATTTGTATTGCAGGCATCAATACCCCTCTCTCAACAATTGATAGAACAGCTAGACCGAAAATCAGCAGGTATATAGAAAAAATTCAACTACCTACCTGACATGATCTCATTGACATTTATAGAACACTTCATCCAGCAATGGCAGAGACATATTCTTTCAAGTACTCACAGAACACATCTCAAAGTAGACTATATCTTAGGAAACAAGTCTCAGTAAACTAAAATAACTGGAATCATACAGACTGTGTTTACTGACCACAATAGAATCTAACTAAAAATCAATAATAGAGAAAGGAAAATCTCTAAATACTTGGAAATACATTTCTAAAGAATCCATGAGTCAATAAGGAAGTTTTAAGGGAAGAAGTATATACATAGATTGAACTTACTGAAAATGAAAATCCAGCATCAAAATGTGTGGGACAGAGCTAACACAGTGATAACAGGGAAAGTTGTATAACTTAAATGCTTACATTAGGAAAGAAAAGTCTGAAATCAATAATCTAAGCTCCCATTTCATGATATAAAGAGAGAAGATCAATATTTACCCAAAACAAACAGAAGGAAGGAAATAATGAAGACCAGAATTCAATGAAATTGAAAGCAGGGAACAATAGAGAAAGCTAATGAAATAAATGTTGGTTCTTTGAAAAGATCAATTAAAAAAAAAAAAAAAGAACCTCTTGCAAGACTGGCAAATGGAGAAAGAGAAAAAACAATTCACCAGACAATTCATCAGTAATAGAAGCAAAGACTACCACTACAGACCTTGCAAATATCAAGACACAAAGGGAATACTACAAAAACTCTGCATACATAACTTGACAACATAGATAAAGTGATCAGTTTCTTGAAAAGCATAAACTACCGTTCAATATGAAAGAGACAACTGACTATTCTGATAACTATTAAGCATGTTAAATTGTTACCAAAACCAAAATAGAACTACTCAGTAGAAATCTCTTGGACCAAATGGTTTTATCAGAGAATTCTACCAAATATTTAAAGAAGATTTAACCCAAATTCAATATAATCTGTTTCAGAAAATGGAACAGGATGGAACACTACTGAAACATTTTATAAACCCAATATTAACTTGAAACCATAACCAGACAAAGTCTGTGCTGAAAAAAGAAACAAACAAACCTCCCCAAACTATAGACCAATAGTTTCATTGATACAGATGTAAATATCCTTAACAAAATATTTGCAAATAGAATTCAGCATTTTATGGAAAAATTATGCACCATGACTAAGTTGGTTTTATTCCAGGGATGCAAGGCTGTTTCAATATTTTAAAATCAAATGATGTAATCCACTATATTAATAGGTAATTTTAAAAAATCTCAGGATTACATAATTTGTTAGAACAACAAAAGAAGATTTGATAAAATTCAACATTTATTCATGTTTAAAATTCTCAGGAAGTGAGGAATAAAGAACTTCCTCAATTTGATAAAGAACATCTACAAAAAGATTTACAAAAAAACATACTTAATGATGGAAGACTGAATACTTTTCTCCTAAGAATGAGAACAAGGTAAAGATGTCCACTATCGTTCAACATCATCTAGAAGCTCTAGCCAATACAGTACGATAGGAAAAGGAAGTAAATAGCACAGATTGAAAAAGAAGGACGAAAACTGTCCTATTTGCAGATGCCTTAATTGTCTTTGTAAAAATCCCAAAGAATCTACAAAGGAACTTTAGAACAAGTAAGTGAATTTAGCAATATAGGGATACAAGATCGAAATATATTTGATCAAAATATATTTCAATTAACCTCGTTGAAACTGAAATGAAAATTGAAGTATTTTTTACCATCACCAGATAATATGAAATATTTAGGTATAGGTCTAACAAAGCATGTACAAGACTTACATACTGAAAACTACAAAACACTGATGAAAGAACTCAAAGAAAATCTAAGTGAATGGAAAGACATACTGTTTTCATTGATTTGAGACTCAACTTAGTAAAGATGTCAGTTGTCCCAAATTGATATATAGGTTTAATGCAACTGCTATCAATATTCCCACAAGACTATTTTGTAGAAATTGACAAGATTATTCTAAAATTTAAACGAAAGTGGAAAAGCACTAGAATTGCCTAAAAATTGTTCTGGGAAGAAAGTATAAATGGGAGGCATAACTACCTCATTTTCAGAATTATATAGCTAGGGCAATCTAGAATACATAGTATCTGAGGAGGGATAGGCATATATGTCAATGAAAAATAACAGAACACTCAGAAGTAACCCCACATCAGTATAGCCAACTAACTTTCTTTTTACAAAAGTACAAAAGCTGTAGGAGGGAGAGTCTTTTTAATAAATGATGCTGGAATAATTATATATCCATAGGCCAGAAAAAGAAAGAAAAAAGACTTTTGACCTAAACTTCACACCTCATGCAAAGATTAACTCAAAAAGGGTCATAAGTTTAAATGTAAAATGCAGAATCTGTTTGAAGAAATCATAAGAGAATACTTCTGCAGCCCAAGTCTTGAACTGAATTTTGGAATGTATGATACCAGAAACAGAATCTGTAAAAGAAAAAAGTCAATAAGGTGGACTTCATCAAAATTAAAATCTTTTGCTCTATGAAATACCATGGTAATGGTACAAAGAGACAAAATACAGATAGGGAGAAAAGATTCTCAAACCACATGTCTGGCAAAGGACTCATAACTAGAATATATAAAGAGCTCTTAAGATAAAACAATAAAAGGGCACCTGGGTGGCTCAGTCGGTTAAGCATCTGACTTCGGCTCACATTATGATTTCATGGTTCGTGGGTTCGAACCCTGCATCGGGCTCTGTGCTGACAGCTAGCTCAGAGCCTGGAGCCTGTCTTCGGATTCTGTGTCTCCCTCTCACTCTGACCCTCCCCTGCTCATGCTGTCTCTATCTCTCTCTCAAAAATAAATAAAACCTTAAAAAAAGATAAAACAATTTTAAAAATCCAGTTAGAAAATGGGCACCAACACAGAGACATTTTACCCAAGAAGCTTTAAGGCAGGCAAATAAGCACACTAAAAGATGTTCAGCATTACTAGCCATTAAGGAAATACAAATTAAGACCACTATGAGATATCATTACAACTTTTCAGAACAGCTAAAATTAAAAATAGTGACAATACCAAATTCTGGCAAGGATGCAGAGAAGCTGGATCTCTCAGACATTGTTGGTGGAAATGCAAAATACAGTCACTTTGGAAAATAGTTTGGCAACTTCTTAAAAAAATAAACATACATTTACCTTATGATTTAGTAATCACGCTTCTGGACATTTTTCCCAGAGAATTGAAAACTGGTGTCCACACAAAAATATGTACAATCACTGTTCCTAGCAGCCTTATTTGTAATAGTCAAGTACTGGGAACAGGTAAGATTCCCACGACAGGTGGATGATTAAAAATCTGTGCTCCTATGGGCCCCTGGTGGCTTAGTCGGTTAAGCATCCGACTTTTGCTTAGGTCATGATCTCGCGGTTTGTGGGTTCAAGCCCTGCGTCGGGCTCTGTGCTGACTGCCAGCTCAGAGCCTGGAGCCTATTTCGGAGTCTGTATCTCCCTCCCTCTCTTACCCTCCCCTGCTCACGCTCTCTCTCTCTATCCTAGAAATAAATAAAAGTATATAAAAAAAATCTGTGCTCCTACAGTAACATGGAAGACTACTCAGCAGTCAAAAGAAATAAACTGTTGGTACATCAACAACTTTGATCAATGCCCAGGACATTTTGCTGAGGGAAAAAAAGTCAATCTCAAGAGGTGGCATACTGTGTGACTACATTTATATGGCAAATTTGAGAGGACAAAATTATAGAGGTAGAGGACAGATAATTAGTTGCTGAAGGTTAGGGATGTTGGGGAGGAAGGTATGACTTTATGTCACCATTAAAAGGAATAAAAGGGATCCCTTTGTGGTGACTGAACCGTTCTGTACCATAATTACAGTGGTGGTTAAATGAATCTACACAGTTGTTAAAACAGCATAGAAATACAAACATACACACACATACACCAATATGCCAATATCGATTTTCTGTTTCAATGTATAGTACTATTAATTATATAAGATGTAATCATTGCAAGAAACTGGATGAAGATTATACAGAATGGTTCCATACCATCTTTGCAATTTTTTGCAAATTTGTAATTATATTAAATAAAATTTTGGAAAAAAATGGTTATATTGCCTTTCTTCAATTCTACAAATTCCCAATATCTTTTAATAAACTCCTCTTTTGCTCTTGCTTTCATCCAAATTATCCTAACCAAATACACGGCATTTATATAAATAATTCATCTCATCCTTGGGAGAGTGAGTGAGAAAGACTTGTAGAAGGTCTGTATTGGAAAAAAGGGATCAGAGATTAGTACTGTCTATCTCTTTCTTCTCGTATGTCAAAATCGGGTTATATTAAATTTGACTCGTGCTCTCCTTTCTGCTGAACACAATCATGTATTTCACACACATATCTTCACCCTTAAGTCCCTCCCCTCAACCACTCTGCCTTGGCTTATCTGTTGGGATGATCAGAGCCATCTTTACTTTTGGTAAAGGAGACATTATGTTCTTATAGCATTTATTGAACTGGTTTGTTGCAAGGGGCAGAGAGTCGCCTAGCTAAATAAGCACGAGGAGCTCAGATAGAGAATATTAATTTCTTTCAAGTATAATGGGATTTCCATGAATATTCAAAAAAATTTTTTTTGTCAAGGATCTATGGACCTTTGTTGAAATTTTAGAGTGTTTCTCCTTCACTGTGAGTCAAATATTCAAAATGTTTCTCTCTGTCGATTCTACTGTCATCTGCTTGACCCTGAATCCCCAGAGGACAAGGTATCACAGTACAAAACATGGCCCACTAGGTAGTGGGGACTATGGATGGAGTGGATTTCCTTAGAAGGGAATGTGAGCAGAGCAGGATAAAAGCAACATCTTGAGTGTGGCTTGCGTGAAAAATGCTGGGAAAACTCCAAGCCACCAGGCTTGTTGAACTGCTCGAAATCACACCTATATTCTGTTTTACTTAAAACATCTCTGCTTTCAAAATGCAGAAGTACAAGTGGCAGTACTTGTATAGACATACTCCTTCAGTTCAGGTAGTTTCTTTTCAAGTGCCACCCGATATTCTGAATGTGTATTACATCTCAGCTGTGTAGATTGGTAGAGTTGCTGTGTACTTTCAGGCCAAGAGGGAAGAGCAGAGAAAACCAAGGATGGAATGAAAAAGGTGGGTGGAGAATGGTGTGCTTAAATGGGCTGGCATAGCTGCCAGATCAGGAGCAAGACTAAAACTTACCTACCAAGCAACAGCAGAGGCAGAGGCCTGGCCAGCATGAGAAACCCGCTTAGCGCCGGGGAGAATATAAAACCCCATCCAGGAATCTGTGAGCATGAAATTCTGTTAATACCTCTTGAGGTCACATCTGACGGAATTAAACAAAGAAGCCAGATTCCAGGACAGGTACATAGTGAGGACAAGTAGTTGTAGACAGTAGTTCATTGTGTCTAGCTTTTTTTTTTTTTTTTTTTAATATAATGTATTGACTTAAGAAACTGGGAAGTCCAAGGACAGTGCTGGCCTTCAGTTACAGTGGCTTGGGACATGTCTTCTAAGCTCTCTTCTGTCTCTCTCCCTGTCTCCCCCAACCTTTCTCACTGCCCTCCCCTTCTCAACTCCACCTCCCTGTTTTTATTGGTTTTATCTTCAGACAGGCTTTTACCTACATTTTCATGAGCTTCTCTCAGCCACCCGGATGTTCAGAGTCAGAGAAGAGTCTGATTGACCCTATTTGAGTCACATGTCAACTCCCTGGCCTGGGTTATTGAGTACCCTATTCACCCGTGATCCAGTCACCCGACATCCGTGGGCAGAAGAGCTGGAACTGGCCCTTCTTGTATTAGATGAAATGAAAACAACCATTCTCACTTTGGTCTCACCTGGAGTTGGGCAGGGGTGATCTTGTGGGTAAGAAAGAGCCAGGCATGTGGGGAGTCAGGAGTCAGGTATAAACACATTAGAGCATTTAATGAGATTACATTAAAAGGAACAGACATGGAAGAGGGCACGGCAGACAAAAAACATTTACTGCAGCATTTTTTTGGAAAAGGCCACACCTGGAGCAATTTTGACATAGAGATACCACATTGGGATAGTCACACAAAGAGTCAAAGGAGGAAAAATAATTTCCCTCTGGCTACACTGGGCTGTCTCTGGACATAATTGTTACCCCCAGGGTTTGCTCATTGGGAGTAAGAAATCTCCCGTCTTAGAAAGAAAAGAAAGGTAGATAGATTGTGATTGGCCAGCCTGTGTATCTTCCTGAAAGCCTGGACTCCATCCGGAATAGCCTACACCTACCCTTAACACCATGAGTAACACAGCATAGGGGTAGACCAGGAATAGAGCTTAATATAATAAATAGAGCTTAATACTCAATACTCATGGAGTGATGGACGTTTTGCCTGGTATGAACACCAAATGTTAATGCATCAGTTTATGCCAGAGGCTCCTGGTCAATTGCAGACAATGAACAGAGCCATTCTGGTGATTTGCAAGGCCCCATGTAACACTAGTCATGTGAACCTCATCCTTTATCTAACTTCTTAGATAGACTAACAGCTCTTTGAGAACATATCTTGAGACTATTCTCTGTGTATATTATTTACATATCAAGCACTTGGCATGTGTAATGTAAAATGTGCTCCAAAAATTGCCATTTATTTGATGGTCTAGATATGAATGCTCTGAGGATCAAGCATTTGAAACATGTCCTTTGGAGCACCTGGGTGGCTCAGTCAATTAAGCATTTGATCTTGGTTTCAGCTCAGATCATGATCTCACAGTCCCTGAGTTCAAGCCCCACATCGGGCTCTGACACTGACAGTGCAGAGCCTGCTTGGGATTCTGTATCTCCCTCTCTCTCTCTCTCAAAAATAAATAAACAACTTTTTAAAAAATTGAAATAGGGGCGCCTGGGTGGCTTAGTCGGTTAAGTGTCCGACTTTAGCTTAGGTCATGATCTCGCGGTTCGTGGGTTCGAGCCCCACATCTGGCCCTGTGCTGACTGCCAGCTCAGAGCCTGGAGCCTGTTTCAGTCTGTGACTCCCTCTCTCTCTGACCCTCCCCTGCTCACGCTCTCTCTCTCTCCAAGAAATAAATAAAACATTAAAAAAAAAAAAGAAACAGATTTAAAAAAAAAAAATTGAAATAGGTCCTTGTCTTGAGAGCATGCAATATACTCCTTAATATTTTCATCCCTCTCTAAAGCCACTAAATTATTTTTGCTGTGCTATATATAAAAGCTTATACGCTGACCATGATTCAGCCCCTTAGCTATAAGTAGCATCCACATGAGGCAGCTCTTTTGACAGTTTTGCTGAGGATTTCAGTTTAGGATATTCTTTTTTGTGCCTGGATTAGTAAATCAAGCCTTACTTTCCTCTTTAGACTGAGCAGTCCTGGTATATAGCTTTGTGATATCATTAGAGTTTTGGAGATGGAGAGTAATGAAGCACCAAACCAAACTTGTTCCCCTTTCTCCACCCAGACAGGCCCAATGGAGAACTGGAGAGGGTATTTCAAAGTCTCACCTATGGAACTCCTCCATTACTGCTGTAATAATCGGTGATCCCTGTCTCCGGATTAATCCCAGAACAAGGAGGCCAGATTGCAAATGCACTCGGATTGCTCCCTCTTTCACCGTTGAGGAGTCCTGGTAGTGACCACAAGGGTGGGGAGGGAGGGGAAGATGTTATATTAATGGATATTTCTATTAAGGATGAAAAGGGACATCTGCTTTCATTTTCTGCTCTCTTTGGTCTCTGTGAGGGGACTTAATGCCATTGCTGTTGCCATTGCCCCTAGCTTTTATTTTATTTATTTATTTTAAATGTTTTATTTATTTCTAGGAGAGAGAGAGAGAGAGAGAGAGACAGCGTGAGCAGGGGAGGGTCAGAGAGAGAGGGAGACACAGACTCTGAAACAGGCTCCAGGCTCTGAGCTGGCAGTCAGCACAGAGCCCGATGCGGGGCTCGAACCCACGAACCGCCAGATCATGACCCAAGTGAAAGTCGGACGTTTAACCGACTAAGCCACCCAGGCGCCCCGCCCCCAGCTTTTAAATGAAAGATGTCTCGAGTAAATGGAAGGAACTGTTTATGAAGTATGAATTTAAGATTAGAGTTAAATGGCTTGACTCACTGGTGATTGAAGGGTAATTCACTGTAGGGGAACCCTCTGCCCAAAGCCATTAAGTGTAGTCTCACCAACTAGGGCCACCGCGTTGGGATCCTGCATCTCTGAGATATTGCTGCCAGGGTGACAGAAGCAACTGTTGGGACGGGAGACCAAGTGACCAAATGTCGAGGCAAAAGAACCGAGTTCTCTGTTGAGTCATTTGGGAGAGACTGAGACAGGCTGGCTGACAACATTCTCCTTCCACTGCCACCCCCACCCCCCCACCCCCCGGGAAACAGGCATCCCAGTGTTTGAAATTGCTTTTCCTTTGACAACCATGTCATAAAGGAACAATACAGACGCCATTGCCTTTGGAGACAAAAAATCTGGGTTGGGTTCTAGTTCCACCACTTGCCATGCCCCTGAACTTTGGGAGGTCACCTAACTCTTTTGAGTTGCATTTTCTTTTTTTTTTTTTTTTAATTTTTATTTATTTCCTCAGGGAGAGAGAGAGAGAGAGAGAGAGAGAGAGAGAGCGTGGGAGAGCAGTGGGAGGGTCAGAGAGAGAGGGAGTCACAGACTGAAACAGGCCCAGGCTCTGAGCTGGCAGTCAGCACAGAGCCCGACGCGGGGCTCGAACCCACGAACCGCGAGATCATGACCCAAGCGAAAGTCGGACGCTTAACCGACTAAGCCACCCAGGCGCCCCTGAGTTGCATTTTCTTTACTAGCAGAAGTGGGATAACAATAGTACCCACTTGACCATCCTGTGGTAAAAATCAAATGGAATAATATCTGTGAAAGTACTTCATAAATTATACACATATTGTAATTATTACTGTTATTACTACTATTCCTATAATTGTAATACTATATACTATTACTATTATAATATAATACAATTATAATATAATAATGTTACTATAATAGTAATAGTAGTAATAACTGAAATCTTCTGTCTAAGCCATTCCTGATGCTGATGCTATAAGTCTGTCAACATCTAAAGCGTCGCTCGATGTAAATTTAGATAAGATTTTACTAGCATAAAAATGTAGTGAGGGAAGTACTCATGAAGTCATTCATTCCAGGCTACAGATTTACACAGATAAGTGGACTCTTGTTAACTGGTAAGGCAGTATTTTTCCCCTTTTACCATTAGCTCTAACTGTGATTGCATTGTTGGCTCTACCACAAAGGGGTTCTCCCCACACACTTTCTGAGCTTATTCATTCTCTCGTTGAAAGAATATTTACTAAATACTCCTATACTGGCATAAGAGACACAGAGGTGACTTCATGGAATTCATAGTTGAGTGGAAGAAGGAGTTATAGAAGGTAATTACAACTACCCTGTTGGATAAATCCAGAAAGAGGGGCAGGTCCAAGGTTCAGGCAGTATCTAGGGTGCAGGTGGCCGGTGGAGTGTTAGCAGGAAAGGCCCCCTTGAGCTGATGCCTGAATTGAGCCCTCAGGATACAGCTAGGAGTTCACCAGGAAGAGACAAAAGGGAAGGTGCGAGGAATTCCACGCTCTCTTTACATGGAATAGATTGACTTAGCTATCATAAATGATGAGTCATTGAGATAACATGATTTTAAATAGCAATAGTCACTCAAACATTCCGTGATACTGTTTGGGAGGAAGAGATGGCCATGCATAGGGAGGGCTTGTTTAGCTGGTAGTTGTTAGTTGGGCATTTCAGGTAAGGTAGAAGCTCTGGTGAATGCCATTATTAAACTATGATTAGTTAGTCTATTATTTACCACTCTATTTGTCATAAATGTTGCTTATGTTTAACGCAAACAAGCAGAGTACAGCCCAGATGACAATGAACCATCTAGGGCTTAGAATAATTCCTAATCAATATCACATATAGAACTAATTCCCTGTGCATGTAACCCAGGACCAATTCTTGCACACTCACAAGAATATCCCTGAATGTTAGAAGAGACCAGAGATCCCGCATTGAAGCAAACTCACTAGACAATCCAAGACCCTGAGGCTCAGCGAGGCAAGGCCATGTACCTAAGATAGGCAACAGAGAAGAGTAGTCCAATCACTTAGCTATGCAGTATGTATTTATTTGCAGAAGTATCCTTATTTGTGTTAAACATTTTCCAGCTCTGACTCTTCTCACTAACTTTTGAAGGGGTATTTTATTCCTTGATGTTAGCATCACTTAAGAAACACACAAAACTAGATGCAATTCAAGTCCCAGAACCAGATTTCCTCTGATAAAATCATGGCTAGTCAGCAATTGATTTGGGATTGTGCCATTATGAGGAAACCATCCATCTCCCTTCCTTTGTCTTTTGGCCAAAGTTGTCTTAATATTTTTTTACTATGTCCTTCATTTAACAATAGGATTCTTTTTTTCCTGAAACTTGAACTTGTCTTCAATTTTGTGAAAACTTAATGGTGTGAGTGAATGGTCAGAAAGAAATATTTCCCTTTATAATATAAGCAAATACTTTCTACATGTGTTTTTGGAGAGAGATGTATATGCAGGCCACCAACACAGCTTAGGTATTTTGTGCTTCACGTTCAGATGATTATAAAGAATTTAAGGTTTTCTCCTTCACACTTTCATTACATGGAGGTAACAGTTCACGGTGCCCTTGATAACTAGGAAAAGAGGAAAATATCATAAACCAGTGGTTCTCAAACTTCAGCTTATGACATTGTCACAAGTAACTTCTCAGGCTAAACCCAAAACCCACTGAGTCAGAAACTGTGGGAGTGGTCATATCCATCTGTGCATTATCACGTTCCGGGCAATTCTGACATAGGGCTAACGTTTCGGGTGTTGACTGCTATATGCTTATGGAATGCAACACATATGAAGAATTTACTTCCGAGCTTCAGAATTAATGAATTTACTCCTGACCTTGAGAACAGGTAGAATTTCTTCCAAACTGAAAGCAACTATTTACACAGGCAGGACTTTTCTGTGTCTGTGTAGCCACAAGTTGAAGATAATATTGCAATTTTTAGTGCCAGCTGCCTGGCCTCAGGTGGGGTGTGGATTGTCTGTGTGCAGGGATTTCGTCCTCTCTTCCTGTCAACACTTGTCTCTACTCTCCTTATACCCCCCTTGTCCTTCCCTTGAAAGTTTACAAGCAATGTTTAATAACTGTACTTGGGGCTTTCATCCTATGGTAATTCACATTCCTTGGGCAAGGTTAATGCTTTCGTGCCTTATCAGTCTCTTCAACAACAGAGTGAATTTTAGATTCTTTTCTGAGGAAAAGTTTTGAGAAACATGGAAGGCCCTGAGAAAAGCTGACTGTGTAAGGAAGATATAATACAAATGGGTTTTTGTGGCTTACCTCAATATGCATGCATTCCCTTCTTCCTTTTTTAACAATGCTATTTTTTGCTAGGTGAGTGGTTGTTCTGTTTAGAGACTAGTTTGCTAGTCTATTATAGCTAGGAAGGCTATGAAACTAAAACATAGTCCATAGGAAAAAAAATATTTATCTAAGTATATATACACATGTACGTGTGTGTCTATAAGGGTCTTCTTGAAAGTTTCCTCAAAAAAAAAAAAAAAAAAACCAGAAAATTGCCCTTCCTTTCCCTTTTCTTCATGACCTACAAGGCAGATAGAATGGCTGGCAGTCCAGCAGCCATCTTAAGCCAAGAGGTAGAAGACACATCCTGAAGATATCAGGGTATAGAGAGAGCAACTTGAGACATTAATGATCCAATGGAGCCACCATTCTGTCTCTGGATGTTTTAACACGTGAGAGAGCAAAAAACTTCTCTTCTGCGGACATTTTTGATTATATAAAATACAGCGTTGTTCTGATAGAAAAGATATCACCAAGATGGGGGTTGACAGCACAGAAAGGGGAGATTCAAGGGTGGGAGCTAAACTTCCCCATACTTTACAGCTTAGCCAATCGTGTCAGGTGCTAGGATATTACATCCCTTCACCCAGACAATTAGCTCCTTCTCGCCAATATTAGCTCTGTCAATCCTATTTTTAGGTCTTTGTTTTATTCTTCAAAATCTACGGTGTCTCCATTTCTCTCAAATCATGTGGCAAGGTCTCATAACAACACTGACATGATTTTAGTTTGATTTAATTTTATTTAGGATTTAGAAGGAATGTTGGAGAAGTTTTTGTGTAGTGAACATGATAGCAATTAAACAGTGAAGGAAATATTTCCCTAAAAAAAGGCAAACGCAATACTCCAGAAATTTCTGTTTTTCCAAAGGCCTTCCTCTTGCATTATTAGATCATAAATTTCTCCTTTCTAAGTTTTTTCTAGTTTATTTATTTTTGAGGCAGAACATGAGCGGGGGAGGGGCAGAGAGAGAGGGAGATACAGAATCTGAAACAGGCTCCAGGCTCTGAGCTGCCAGCACAGAACCCAATGTGAGGCTTGAACCTATGGACAGCGAGATCATGACCTGAGCCAAAGTCAGACGCTCATCCAACTGAGCCACCCAGGCACCCCATAAATTTCCCCTTTCAGGGGAAATCTGAGAGGACAAAGATCAGTGGAACTCTTCTGTGACTCTATGTCCCAGGTTTTTGAAAGCAAGCATTCCTTCCACACTGTTCAGCAGTGTGTCTAATAGTCCTTGGCAATTAATAACAATAACAGTAGCATCAAGTAGTGAAATAATGTTGCTCTCATAGACACTGGTCTGCTACTACTACATATTGTAACTCCTATAATTATCATACCCTGTAAGTGTTGTTATTACCCTAAAATTGACACACGATGTTACAAATTTATTGAACGGAGGAACCGGAATTTGTACTCAGGCAAGTGACGTAGAAAGGGAAGACGTCATGAGTAGATTTGTGTGGGCTTCGTACTCTGTATTGAGCTCACTAATGTCAAATATTTGTTTACCATTCAGCTGTAGAGGATTATGTGGTATATAGTCTAGATTTGTTGTTTCCATTAGTTTCATATTAGAATTTTAAATTCTCTGTTCAGTGTCTTTATTAGTCATTGGAAATTAATGGACATGAGAGATGATAAACAAGGACACTATAAGTTTGCTTTATTTTCTGCTGCTTTTATATTTTCAAAGCAGGTTTAGCTTGGCAACTATGAACAGATCGGCTAGAGATGTGCCTCTGTCCATCCACAATTCCCCTCTCCAGAGTTTGCATATAATTCCAATGCTTGCCACAATAGGACATTTTTAAACGGACTGACTGCTTGCAGGTGCAGATTGCATCACAGAGCTATTATGAGAGGAGGTGTCCCACACAAGTCACACATGGCTAAGTGCCACCTAGCTAGGATGGATGTGAGGGCGACAATGAGAAGAGAAATAATTTAATGAGTGATGACATTTGTTTTTTCTTATAGATGAAACCCCAACTAACCTCTTTCGAAGCCCAAGGCAGTTGCTGGGCTTTTCCTGTTTCCTGCATTTGTGTGCTCTTTCTTTTCACTGCTTGGTCCTATTACTAATCTTCTCTTCACAATTTGGCAGCATTTAAGCTTCCCTGACAGTAAAGATTTTCAGATAACACTAGTCACCTAGGTAGGATGAAAAACTTCTCTCTAACTTTTACAAAAACATGCTTCAATGTTTTTTTCTTTCTAATAAAGAAGAATATAAAAAGGGGAATGCAAATTATCCACAGTTGTAGCACCCAGAATGTCCCTTTTAAAATGTACAAAGGAATAGAGTATGGTTTGCTTTTGAACACCGGTATCTATCTGGAATGATTTAGCATGCTTCTGTCTGGTGGCATGGTTGTAGGTGATAACCCTCTCCGGATTCTTCCCAGTCCTACTGTGGAGAAAGAGATATTTTGAAAACGGAAAGACCTTCTGCCTATGAGATCAGCTGGGAATCTGTACTTTGCTCGAAGCTTTGGGGCTGAGCATTGCAGGTCGCGATTGCCCTCTGGTGGTCGTAGGCAAGACTTACAAGCAAAGTTTAAATGGCAAGCTTGAGACTGGCAGCGGCAAATCACCCCTAATTTGTTTGCCTAGGCCTGGGGTGAAAGCACAAATGGACATCCACATACCGTCTCTTTTATACACGTACATAAATTAGATTATAAATCAGACTAGCAAATAAATAAAAGGTGTTCTATTATACCACCTAGAAAAAGACACTTTCAAGTTAACTCACTCCTTAGAATTCCTTTTTTAAATATCTTTTTAATGTTTCATTTATATCTAAGAGAGAAGGAGAGACAGCATGACCAGGGGACAGTCAGAAAGAGAGGGAGACACAGAATCCGAAACAGGCTCCAGGTGCTGAGCAGTCAGCACAGACCCCGACGCGGGGCTCGAACCCACAAACCGTGAGATCATGACCTGAGCCGAAGTCAGGCGCTTAACCGACTGAGCCACCCAGGCTCCCCTCACTTCTTAGAATTCCATACCAAACATGGAGACATGGGGATAGTCCATCTCAGATCTACCCTCACTCTTTCCAGCCCTGCTCCGCTGCAACTTGCGTCATTCCTGTAGACACCCCAGCCTCCTGAGTGAGCTCCACCCACATGCCCGCAAAGAGCCCTGTCGTCCCTGGGGACGTAGGGACATGAATATCAATGGCAGTCAGGAGCGAACCCTGGAGAGGGCACTGTGCAGATTCCAGCACTTTTGAGGCCATGTGTGCAAGGTATTTGGGTACCGCAGGCACCCTGAGCATGATCTGGAAAATGGCGGGAATGGAGTTGGGATGGACCCTTAGCGGGCAGGTCTGGTGACCAACCTGCGTTGCCAGAATCTGACTTGGTTTTAGCACTGGAAGCCCCTTGTCCTGCGAACCTCTTCACTGGAATGTTAAAAGCTCCGCCTCTCAACCTTGTGTCAAAAAATTGAAGGAAGAGTGAAAACTCCAAAGGACGGTAACACTGTTTTACTATCAGATGAGTGTGGCGCAGATCATCCCTCCCCCCTGGTCTTTGTCAGTGGGTTTTCCCTTGATCGCTGATGTTGGCAACTGTAGTCCGTGGCTCACAGTGACGGATGGCCCGTTGCCGCTCGCTCTGAGTGACGTGACCTAAGCGACGTCTGACGCGGGTCCTAATCTTGAGCAGGATCAGCTGTCAGGGTTTGTGCCCATGGATGACCTGTTTTGTGCTGAGATAGTGAAAGTGTGATTTTTCACATTGTGAGGATTGTGACCATGTTTCCTGAACTATTCTGAGAGGCGTAGATAATAGAAATGAAAACAATTACATATTATTTGTTTAAATAGTCTTACTAATTACTACTTGCTGCCACTGTGAACTAGCCAATTGTTTTGTTTAAATAATAGCATTTATGCAAAGGAGTAAGTAATGCCGAATATGGCAATATAATTTCAAACGGATGTTTATTTTTCATATTTTAGTGACAAATGAATAACACTTGCATGTATATAATTACTTTGTATTTTTATTGCTGTTATTATTATTATCATTATTGTTATTTTGTCTACTATGGGTACCTCTGAGTATGGGTACCTCTACCTGAACCTCTGGTGGGTATTTTTTTTTAAGTTGATCCTCCTAAAGCAAGTTCTACTGACCCCAGGACTCCTTGCCTCGTGAAGAAGGAAATGACCTATGTGGGGACAGAGTCTGGTGTAAGGCCTCACTACGAATGGCTCCCAGTGTACAGTGCAGGTCAAATTCTGATTGATACCTTTAAAAATAAAACTATTTGTGGATAATTAAAGGCAAATCCCATAACTGAGTTTGGTTTAAAATCTATGCAGCTGCCGTAGAACCATGTGGGCCAATAGATTTGTGAGTTTACAAAGGAAATTACTTTGCAAAACAAAATCATTTATTTTTGATGATGCTTACATTCAAAAACTCAGTGTTTTAATGTTGCTGAGAAACAGATGCTAAACTGCAAAAATTAACTAGCAATTGCGTTTCAGAAAGCAATGATATCCGACTTCTTTATTAAGTTTACTGTTAAATGAACAAAGAAAGAGAAGAGAGTTTCCTCCATTAGCAACGCAAATAGGACATCTGCGCATAAGAAAATGCAAGACAGAATTTGGCGGTTGAAATTCACTGTTGCGGAAGGAATAATCGGCTTACAGGTACCACAAGTTTTACATCCCAGATCATAAACTGGATAGGATCTCACAGGTTTCAAGCATTTCTTTATGGCTGGTGTTTAGTTTTATTTTTATTTTAACCCTATCTAGATTGTATTCAGACAACAAAAAAAAATTTTCAGACTAACAACAAGGGAAGAAAAACCTCAGTCTCTGAGACTCTCTTTGCTTGACACTCTGCAAATTGAGACTTTGGGGGGTTTTGGGGGGTCTCATTCACCTGCATGTAGCCTAAGCCTAAGAATGAGGAAAGTATGGGGCCTGTGTGCCGCACAGCATGAATACTGAATGTTACTTGTGCCATCTAACCAGGGTTCCTTTATTATTTTTGTTGGCTTGCTTTTAAAATCATCCCTGAGTCTTTCCTAAAGTCTCCTAAAATTTACTAAGCTAAATCTAACTGTACCTGACTTGGGCACTGGATGAAAAAGAATCACCGCCCCCTTGTCCCCAGCAAGCCTCTGTGGAGAGGGGTGGGGTATAGGTGACAGTGACTCTCATGTACAAGATTTAAAACTTAAAGGCTTTGCGCCCTTCCCGGGTGAAAATTAGCCCTATAAGATCAACCTCAAAACACTGGGTTGTTATTTTTATTAAAAGAGACAATAGTTTCATTCTACATGGATCGCCGGGCATAAAGAGACTTTAGTTGTCAACATAGTCAGATTTTTCTGACTTCTCTCTAGGGGTTTCCATCCAGGGTACTGCCTGGCATCCCTTGCCAGCATCTCCTGGGGAGAAACTATACTCTACATCATTTTTGCACTTCCTGTCCATCATTTCAAAAGAAAGTCCTTCCCTAATAGAGATGCGGGGAGGGTGTGTGTCAGACACCATAACTTTATCCTAATTCAAGTTCTTGTAAAGGAGGCTTGTGATGGCTAATTTTATGTCACCTTGGCTGGGCCGTGATACCCAGATATTTGGTCAAACCTTATTTTGTATGTTTTTGTGAAAGCGTTTTGTTTGGATGAGGCAAACATTTAAATTAATGGTCTTTGGGTAAAGCAGATTGCTTTCCGTATGTGAATGGGTCTTACACAATCAGTTGAGGGCCTGAGTAGAACAAAGACTGACCTTCACTGAGCAGGAAGGAATTCTGCCAGCAGTCAGCCTTTAGATGGTGCTTCCCTGGGTCTCCAGCATGCTGGTCTACCCTGCAGATTTTGGAATTTCCAGCCTCTATAATCATCACATAAGTCAATTTCTTAAAATCTCTCTTCCCCTCTCTCTCACTGTATATACAGTAAAAATGGGGTTTAAGGGCCTGGGTGATGTTGGAACCGGTCAGGGTCAGATGTTTTCCCAAGTGATATGATGGGACTTTGAGGGTTTAGTAATCTGAAAGGCTTCTTTAACAGGATTAGACCAACTGCAGGCTCCATTTGACCAGTACTCATATGCGGAGTTAGCAGATGCTAATTTGGGCAGAGCCTGCTCCTGATTATCAGATCCCTTTCCTTGATGCCATGATACTAGGTTGGCCCTCTGGAATAGAGCTACTGTCCCACATATATGTGTGTGTGCACAGTGTAGGGGCAAGCCTAAATTAATGGAGTTTACCCTAAATCAGCAAGATTAACATTTTCTAGCTTTCTACTGTCAGATGAAATGAGATCTTCAGATAGGAAATAAATCCATTGGGGCACCTGGGTGGCTCAGCCAGCTAAGGGTCTGACTTTGGCTCACGTCATGATCTCGGTCCATGAGTTCGAGCCCCACATTGGGCTCTGTGCTGACAGCTCAGAGCCTGGAGCCTGCCTCAGATTCTGTGTCTCCCTCTCTCTTTCTGCCCTTTTCCCACTCAATGCTGTCTCTCTCTGTCTCAAAAATAAACGAAAACACTAACAAAAAAGAAAGAAAAGAAACGAAATCCATTAAAAGTTACATTTATTTATAAACTAAACATGTGGATTTACTATTTATTCCCATTTTGATCATTTACTTCCAATGGGTCAATTAATTCATTTTACAAATAGAAACTTTCAGTGTAAGGAGAAAGAATCCTTCTTCCAACACTAAAGAAGGAAACCAAAACAGAATTTGCAAATTGATGAACCATGTTGAAGAGCCTCATCCATTCCCACATAATTAACTATTCATTGTTACACTGGTGACTTCCAAGTCTTATGTGAGCCTCCTTTTTCCTCCTCATCGTCACTGGAGCATTTCCAACCTCCTGCCACAAACTCAGCACATTTAGGGAGAAGAAAGATGGACTGGGGCCAGAAAAAAATCTCTGCTCTAATCCCTAAACCGGTGCTCAGTAGGAACCTAACAAGTTGTTAACTGAATGAATGAATGCATGAATATTTAATTTGCTTTTTAAAGAAATCAACAAGGGGATCTGTCCACAGGCAATTTTATTTGGTTTTTGAAATTTAGATTGATTTTCTACTACTTTGAAAATTGAATAGGGGTACACTGGCTCCTCGGTGGGGTTCTGAAAAGAGGAAGTATCCAAAGCTTTTTGCTATTAACCAGTAATTGGAAAGGGAAAGGAAACTTTCTGGCTGGCGATGGAGCCAGCTCTCAATAAAGGAGAAGATGGTGTTCTGTAGAGCAGGAGCATAAATAGGGCTGAGGTCCCTGTTACATGATTCCAGACATTCTCATTCTCCATGCCCACGTGCCTTCCAATGGGAGAGAGGGTAAGGGGGAAATCCGAGTTTCTGTTGCCTTGTTGGGAAGAGGGCAGTCTCTTAATCACTTTGGTGGAGAAAGAATTGCCTCTAAGGTTTTATCCCTGACACTCTTCAGAAAGCTCAGAACTAAAGTACCGCCTGTGCCCCGCTCTTCTAAAGCCAGAGATGGCCCAGGGAGATAGTTCAGCCTCCTGCCCTTTGCTTTGGCAGACGCTGTGATGAGGTATTTGGTCACCACAGTGATGTGATAGCTGCGTAGCTCCGCCAGGGCCTCAACACACTGGTTATAGGCTGTCAGAAGTTGGCCGTTACCAGAGGACAGGATGTGGTCTCTCAGTGAGACAGTTGAATGGATTTCTTCTACAAAGCCTTTATGGGAGGGAGGCATGTACTCCCTCATCCTGTGCAGAAAATCAGCTGAAAGAAACAAACCAGAACAATGTCATAGCTCCACCCGGAAAGATACGAGAGCCTCTATGGTTTTCTAGACATCAGGTACTACATTCCTGACTATTGATGGGAGATGCGGAAGGAAAAAAGAAACAAGCACATCCCAGATAACTGAGTTGGAACCAGATCTATCAGTCAATGTATAAATATTTATCATATACCCAAGGTAGGCAAAATATCTTGATGAGACTATCATCACGAGAGATATCTACAAATGCAAAGCGTAAACCCTTAAACTGATTTGCTAAATACTCTGCTGAATTTTGCTTTGTTTGGAGAGCGCTAAGGAAGGGGAAAGTCATCAAGTTTATGAAGGCAAGAAAATAAAGAATGAGCAACTGTTTTTGTAATAATAGCTTCTCGAAGTCGTTGTTTAAAAATCAAGTCAATAGATATTTATAGGAAATGCAGATAGATTGATCATTTATAGGAAATCCATCACATGTTTAATACCATCATAGTTCTTTTCAAGTGACTTTTGTGGATGAGACTGGACCCTATTTGAGTGGACATCAAATTCTAGTCATTTTTCACCCTAAATCTGACTTGAAAACTCCATACTCTGAAGTGCCTTTTTGGAGCTGTAAACATTGGCTTCCTGCTGTCAGTTAAGGAAATGAACAATTTCAAGCTTCTAAACTGGTAGGCCTGTCTTCTGGTCTAAATAGACTTGACTTGAAGTTGAGGTATTTTTACAGGGAAAGGCTTTAGTGGAGGAGCTCAGACCCATCATCACCCATATCCAGACTTAGTAACTTAATGCCACAGCTTTCAAACTCCAGATCTTTCCCCCTTTATATACAAAAGACACTACTGCCTAAGGATCCAAACAAAACCATGGGGAACAGCTGGATATATGGCAATGTTTTAAGATTTGGAAATGGAAACCCAATATCCTGCTGACATCGAATATTAATTGATTCGATGCAATAACATCTAGCAGGCACCCAGCCTCCTGGTTGACTTGGAGAAGTACAGATTTCATGACATTTTAATTTACACACGGTCTCTTCAATTGGTAAAAACATCTCTGTTCTTCCTCCCTGTTGAGGAACAAAAAGAAAAGGAAAATGTCTGACTTACCACTTTCCTTGCTGTGATAAATGCCTAAGAACTCATCAAAGGCATGAAGCACTGTGCTCTGAGCTGCACTCCCCCCAGAGTATTCCAGGGGCTCTGGGAAGACTCCTTCATAGATCAGCCCCACCGGCATTGATGGGTTATCTTTCCATCTAAGCAAAAGTAAAAGTTAAAGAGAAGAAGTGGGTACTAGGAGTTAAGAGCATATTTTCTGATATGGAAACAGTGAGTAAGAAAGCAAACACAATTTCAATGGTAATTTTTGAGCAAAACACTAGATCTCTTTGTAGAATGTGTACGGAAGCATACTTCAACTTCATAACAGGCCATAGAATACAGCCCTTTAGTTTCCTGGTTGGAAGATTATTCCAGAAGAGTAAAGGAATCCTTGGCATTGATCCTATGACGTATTTATTAGAAAAATTCAGTCATAAAGATGACAGCACTGCTGATCAGTTTAGGGGTTGTGGAACAATCTTCACTTCTTCTGCTCATCTCGACCTTGGTCACCTGATACCTTTAACGCTACAAGTAGAACTTTGTAAGTGAGCACACACAGCACACAGACACACACAGGCACACACACACACACAGGCACACACACACACACACACACACACACACACACACACACACACCCCTTTGCTTTTCCCTGTAACAGTTATAACAGTTGTCATGTTGAACTACCAGTTTTAAATCATACATGACTTTCTGGGAGCACCTTTGTCAAATACCTTCTTCACACCAGGGTTTTATAATGAGGGCAGCAACAAAGAGAACACAATACCATCTTGTAGTTTATACCACAGGCACAGGTAGACGGACTGGAATTGATGCTCTGGGTCTTGCTCAGATGAAGTGGGTTTTCCCCACTTCCTCTCCTCTCTCATCTCCTTTCTTCTCCCCTTCTGTCTCCTTGATTCCATTTCTTTGTTATTTTGTGTCTGAGTACCCCTAGCTCTATGTCCAACTATTTTACTCATTTCCCTGTCACACTTTTTATAGAGTCTTAAACAATTACAGGGTGTATGTGGGTGGCCTCCATAATAAGATTAAAACAATAGCACTAAGAACACATTCTACTTGTACTTCCAATGTGTTCGTCTATAAACTCTCTTCACATTCATTTTCTTTTTCTTCGATGTTTATTTACTTATTTTTGAGAGAGAGAGCACAGGCAGGGGTGGGGACTAGAGAGAGGGGGAGACACAGAATCTGAAGCAGGCTCCAGGCTCTGAGCTGTCAGTACAAAGCCTGATGCAGTGCTTGAACTCACAAATTGTGAGTCGGAAGTTCCACTGACTGAGCCCCCCAAGCGCCCTTCACCTTCACTTTCTAACTTGACTTCTTTTGAGTAGATCAAGGCAGTTGTTTAAAAATACATTTAAAAAAATTTTTTAATGTTTTTATTTATTTCTGAGAGAGAGAGAGAGAGAGAGAGAGAGAGAGAGAGACAGTGTGAGCAGGGGAGGGTCAGAGAGAGAAGGAGACACAGAATCTGAAGCAGGCTCCAGGCTCCAAGCTAGCTGTCAGTACAGAGCCCAACGTGGGGCTTAAACCCCAAACTGTGAGATCATGACCTGAGCTGAAGTCGGATGCTTAACCAACTGAGCCACCCAGGCACCCCTAAACACTCATTTTATAGATAAATAGACAAAGCCTCCAAGCAGTTAATTCTCCGGAGCCACACTGTTCAAAAATGGGAAAACCAGAACTTAAATCCCAAACTTGTACTTTTCTATGTTGATTTGCTCAAGCCCCCCCACCCCCATATGGATTTCCACTTTTACTAAAGAATAGAATCTTTTTGTCTCTTATTGCCAAGAGTAAGCCACTGTCCCTGCTGTGAACAGTTTAAGTAACAGGCTTACAGTGATGTCTCATGTTCTTCCTATAATTCTAAAAGTCATTTTGCTCAAGAGAAGGGAAATGCATCACACACATACAAAAGCTATAGCCAGACTGTTCAGCTGGCTCTTCATGACCTTTGTCAAATACTTCCTTGTGGTAGGAAATGCTATAAGGAGCTGGGTTGTTTTCGTCGGAGGCTAGTTTGATCAGCTGTTCTACGGTTTCTACTGGATGAATGTCAAAGTGGCCTTTGCATTTGGGGCGACATCACTCTGGAAACAGATGAGGCACCGAAAGCAGAGCAGGGGGCAGCAAAGGAAGGATTTTGATCATAAGAGGAGAACATGCTGTAGCCATTGGGTGAGAGGGCGCTATTTCAGGCAGATAGAGAATTTAATCTCGACTTTGATATTTATTAACTGTGAGCCTTGGTTAATTAACCTCTCTGAGCCTCCGATTCCTCATCTAAGTGATATTAGGATCTACCTTATGGGGTTATTGTGGGAGCTAATTAAAATAATACCTGCTCAGTGCCTGAAACATATTAAGCATTTGCTAAATGTTAGCCATTTTATAGTATTCAGAGTGAGTTGGAATCCTGCTCCCCATTCATTATTTTGTACATTTGTACACACCTTCCTGAGACTTAGCCCTAATTTGCACCTACTTCCTAAAGCTGCTGCATAATTAAATAAGTTCCAGAGAAGTTTCGTGACTTGTCAGAGTTCAGGACGCAGCTCCAATAAAATTTGTAGACAGCATTTTATAAATATTTGGAAATAGGGAAGAAATACCGAAGATGTGAGCGTGTGGAACAGAGGCAGCGGCCACACTGCTTGAGGGTTGTCTCTGCCATCCTGTGGATGATCTCAGATGGTCAGTTTGGACTCTTTCAACAATCCCTCCTCATCATGACCACTTCTAGGTGCTGGACTTTCTCGGGGCTCAGTCCATGGGATTCTTGCTACTCTCACTCCCCAAGTGCTCTTATTTACTTCACTGAGTTAAAAACCAACTATATTAGGAGTCTTTAACAATGTACACTTCTACCTGGGCCTCTCCCCTATGGTCCGGATTCATATATTAAACTGCCAACTTATAAACTGCCATTCCTTATTCTCCCCAGGAATGGACATGTCCCAAACTGAGCTCCTGATATCCCTTCCTTTTTGCCAAATTTGTTCCTCCTACAGCCTACCCCATCAGAGAAAATGGCAGCTCCATCCTTTCAGTGGATCAGGCCAAAACCCTAGAGTCATCTTCGACTGATCCCATTCTCTTCCTTTCACCTGCAATCCAATAGCAGATCCCATCAACTCCACCTTCAGTCATTTCCAGAACTGAACAGTGCTCACCGCCTCCACAGCCACCACCCTCACCCAAGCCATCACCCTGATTGTGGGAAAAGTTTCTTAGACGCTTTCCTGGCTTCCATTCTTGCCCTCAAATCCACTTAGAAAACGGAGCAATGATTTGAAACTTAAGACAGATCACGTCATTTGTCCCCAGACTTGCCTCTGCTGCACTTATCTCTCAGAAAGAAGCCAACAAGCCCTGATGTGATCTGGTCTTCTGCTATCACTTGTTTCTTTCTCATTCTCCCCCATGCACACTCCATTCCAGCGCCGCTGGCCTCCATGCAACAATTCTTCCATGACAAGCGTGCTCCAAAGTTAGGATCATTGCAATTTTTATTCCTTTTGCTTGGAACAAGTACCCAGGTGGCCTAGTCCTCATTTCCTTCAGATATGTGCACAAATGAAGTATGGCATTCCCAGATCATAATAAATAAATAAGAAACCTCCACCACCACCCCCGATACTCCATGATGCCACGTAGCCTACTTTACACTCCCCATATCAATTATTGTTGTAACATATATTGTTTAATACTTTATTGAATTGTATTTGTTTATGCATGATCTGACTCCTATCATTAAAATGTAAGCCCCACAAGAATGAAGTTACTGTTCTGTTTTATTGCAACATTCCCTGTACCAGGAACTGTGCCTGGCATACGATAACCACTCACTAAACAGTTGAAGAATGAATGAATGAATGAAAAAACTATCATTCTATAATTCTGTATTATATATCTAGATAAACCCCAATGTTTTCCTGGAAAGGACCCACCAGCTTTAAAGAGCCATCAGATGCTTAAATGGCCAGGAGACATCAATCTCTTTTTGGGGCCCCAACATGAAGAGGATGTGTTAAAGCCACGTTGATGGTGGCAGAGAAAACACCCGTATGTAAGGCAAAAATGATGAAATAAAGGGATCTATTTTCAAAAGCCGCAATCTCCACCTGTGATACAATTAGTCTGAGGGAGGAAAATAGGGTTTTTCTGAGCAGTCCCATGCACTCTCAGGCCTAAACTACTGTTTGCAAAGGAAAGGAATTAGTTTCCTTTCAAATCTCTGTAGGCAAGGTTAATTTTAGTCGTTCTCATAGCATATTTTTAGGAAACCCAAGAAGTGTACACAGATGAAAACAGAAAGAAATGAGATGACATTTTTCCATGGGGTTGATAACTTCCCTGTGAAATTTAATGTGGGTGGGAAATGGAAAGAATATGTTGAATCTACAAATGATGAAAATCTCCTAAATAAATATGTTTTTAAAAAATTGAAAACAATAAATAAAGTATAGGACCCATCAAGAACTTAGGAGGAGATTTCAATTTTTCAAGACATTGACATTGGGAACTCTCAAAAATCCAGATGATTTTGGCCACCAGCACGTATCAATACATTTCAGATTTGGGGCTGGTCACTTAACTGCACTACATGGGAAATATTTTTGAGGCTCAGATAGAGAGGAAGCATTTATGTAGATCACAGATAAAATGCATCACTGACCCAGAACTTATTTTAATGAAAACAGAATCACTCTCCAGTGACCATTTAATCATGATAGGCAGAAATTGAAAAAGACAGCCACAAGATTTCCATTCTCATTCCTAGAACTGTTCATATTATAAGCTACCAATACCTGTCAATGCCTAATATACAACAAGGCAAAAGAGCCTTTGCAGATATAATAAAAGTTACTAATCAGTTGACCTTAACATAGGGAGTTACTCTACATTGTCTACGTGAGCTGAATCTAGTAACATAAGTCTTCAAAGCAAAGGTTTTCTCTGGCTCGTGGCAGAAGGAGAAATCAGAGAGACGTAAGTACTAGAAGGATTGGAAGTGTCATTGTTGGACTGGAGGATACCATGTGATGAGGATTGCAGGAGGCCTCTCTAAGATGAGAGCAGATCCTCTCTGACAGCCAGCAAGGAAACAGAGACCTCAGCTCCAAAACCACAAAGACTTGGATTCTCCTAAAAAACCTGAATGAGTTTGGAAGCAAATGATTCCCCAGATTCTCCTGATAACAGCTCAGTTCAGCACATAGCTTGACCTCAGCATTTTGAGACTGTAAGCAGAGAACCATGCTGAGTTTGTCTGGCCTTCTGGTTGACAGAAGTGTAAGATAATAAATGTGTGTTGTTTTATTTTTTTTAAATGTTTTTATTTATTTCTAGGAGAGAGAGAGAGAGAGACAGCTTAAGCAGGGGAGGGTCAGAGAGAGAGGGAGTCACAGATTCAAACAGGCTCCAGGCTCTGAGCTGGCAGTCAGCACAGAGCCCAACGCGGGGCTCGAACCCACGGACCAGGAGATCATGACCTAAGCGAAAGTCGGACGCTTAACCGACTAAGGCACCCAGGCGCCCCAAATGTGTGTTGTTTTAAACTGCAGTTTTAATTTGCTCAAACAGCAGGTTTTTTGGTTTTGTTTTGTTGTTGTTATATTTGTGATCTGTTTCGTGACAATGGAAGACTAATACAAATTTAGAGAACGAAGTGAAACACAAAGAGATTTTCCAGAATTAGGTATTTTCTAAACCCCAATCTATTAAAATGTTTTAAGAATGACCTTTTTTTTTTCTAATTCTACCAAAACATATCTTCATGTTTTGTTTAACATTTGCTAGAATTGCTATTGTACAATCAGATCTTTGTCTTAATCCTGATTACATGGAAAATGTGCAGACAAAAAGAAGGGATCTGAGCATAGATAATCTCTCTGGGGAGGATTTTGGGATTGAGTGGGTATACAGCAAAAGTCTGAATTCTGAGAAACACTCCAATTCCATTCCACACTCTTCCCCATTTTTCTTGTTTTCTCATAAACCAGGAAGCCATGACCCTCAAGTTATTGTCTAGAAACCTTCCTGCTTCCCCTCTCTACTCCTTAGAGTGAGGAATGCCCACCCAGGCTGGCATCCCCTTGGACTTTCCAGACCCACTCAATCCAGAGAAAACACTGGGTTCATGTTGTCACTCTCTTCTTGCACTCATGGCCTTCTTGCACTTCAGATCCTTTCTGTCTGTAGCACTCGGGCACCTCCTGGGTATCCAGATGGAACACATTTTTCGGGCACCTCCTGGGTATCCAGAGAGAACACATGTGCTCTCTGTCACATTTTTCACCTCATCCATTCACTACCTCTACTTTTCACTATTAAAGGAATAAACAAAACTAATTTCTCTCGGTTAATGTGACTAGGAAAGCAATCTGATCAAAACATGTCAAGGTATAATCAATGTATTTAAAGGAAGAAATGTATCTAAAGGTGAAATTTTCTATCTGGAAAAACTACAGTCCCCGTGACAAAAGAAGAGACCCACAAATATGAAAGAATGACTTGGGGTAGCTCTTCCAAGAACCTTAGAAGAAAGATGTTAAGCTACTTTCTGTGCTCCCATCTGCCTTAGTAACAGGAGGAGAGAATGGATGTAAATGACAGAGATTGTGGTTACATACTCGGCTTTTGTTTTTTTTTTTTCTGCCATCAAGATGGGAATTCTAAGTGAATACAAATGAATCTAATAAGGTAGCCTAAGGACAATTTCTCTGAACTTAAATATTCAACCTTCAGTATCGTTTGTCACGCAGATAGTACCCCACCTCTTTTATCCAAAAGAGGATCCAAATGATCACTTTGTTAGCAAGGTTTCTTAGTATGTTTCTTACGATAGGAAGTTTCTGTCTCCCCTCATAAAATCGGAATAGGCTACAGAGGCCTCGTGCAGGAAAGCAGTTGAACTGTACTTACCCAGAGAGAAAGATCCGGATGACCGCATAAAATATGTCTGGATCAACAAAATCTGGAGAAGCAATCAGAATGTGAACTTTACTACAGGCAAAAAAAAAGGCAATTGGTTACATGTGCATGGGTCATGCCGCTCTCCTGGGGCCGCCCCTCTATCTGATCCACACGGAAACCTGGAACGAAGGCAGCAGCAAGACGGGGGTGGAATGTTCTCTTCTGTAGCCCCCTCACTGGCACTGGCTGAGCTTTTAAACTATTCCATATGCTGCCCTTTTCTATTTGTGGCATTTCCCTTTTCTGGACTTAATAACTACAGAAGGAGAGATCAAGGCCATCTTTGAAAAATTAATATTTTAAACAGACATGATATTTGAGAGAATGTAGGAAGTAGAGAGGAGAAAAGCAGAGAAAAAGAATTATATCTCTCAAGGCTTTCACAAGAGAGGAAAACTCAAGTCATCAATGCCCAAGCGAAGTTCTGCATAGGCAACAAAGGACGGAGACGTGGAGAGTCTCTTGCCTGGGGACTGTCACAACAGCGTCAGATAAGAGGCTCACTTGCTCCATGGTTAGCTGCATTCATTAATCTGTGTAGCTATTTTTGGCTCTAAGCCAATGCTTGGGGATAACTGATTCCACTCGTTTATTAACTCATATATAAAGAAGGGTGTCTTCACATTTGTACTACATTTCTTTTCAGTAACTTTTTTTTTTAAATTTTTTAATGTTTTATTTATTTCTAGGAGAGAGAGAGAGAGAGACAGCGTGAGCAGGGGAGGGTCAGAGAGAGAGAGAGTCACAGATTGAAACAGGCTCCAGGCTCTGAGCTGGCAGTCAGCACAGAGCCCGACGCGGGGCTCGAACCCACGAACCGTGAGATCATGACCTAAGCGAAAGTCGGACGCTTAACCGACTAAGCCACCCAGGCGCCCCCCTTTTCATTAACTTTTGAAGATTGCGCCCTCTTCTTCATATAATGGGGCCCCTCGGTGAGGCAGCGTGTTTCTTTTACCTGATCCTGTCTATGTTTCTTTGTTTCTCTTTGAGAAAAAACAAAACAACACAACAAAAAAATCACATATTTTTGATGAGACCCAAATAATGCCATCTCTGTGCCATCATTTCTCTTTTCTACCATCATAGGTAGTCTCTGTTCTTCGATCTCTGTGTTCTCTAAAGTCCCATGGACCTAGGTAATTCATATCTTCCTTTAGTCCCAGGATTTCCTAATGCTCTTGAGTGGTGTCACAATCTCCTTACTCCTCTGTGACAACATCCCATGTGCTGGCCTTTTATTTGGGCCCTGTTTCTATGTCTTTCCCACCTGGTGCTCTATTCCCACAAAAATGTTAAGTGTTATGTACAAACTTTCCCTGAAGCAGTAATGAGTAGCAATAATTTAATATTTTATCTTCAAAAGTAAAATGACTATTCAATAGACATGCAATCATTTTTTGTAAAACATTGTCAATAGATGTAAAAATATCCATTTATGATTATAACAAACAAAAGGAATCCACAGAAAGCATACTGTACATTTTATATTTGATACTGAAAGATTAAAAATAAGTATTTTAAAATGTGGAAGAAAACAAAGACCAACGCTTCCATTCAATATGGTGTGAGAAATCCTAGCCAGAAAAATAAGAAAAAAATATATTTAAAGAAATAAAAGTTATAAGTATTATACATGAAGGAATAAAATAAATCTCAAATAATATGATTTTCACATAAAGACCCAGATAATCTGCAGATAATTATTAGAATTAATAAGAGTGCTTATCAAGGTAGTAGTTCCAAGGTTAACAGTCGAATGTCCATTTTGTTCTATAAACCAGTAACAAATAGTTAGGAGTTAGTTAAATCCAAAGATACCATATTCACTACAAACAAAAATATAAAGTAACTATGAAAAAACAGAAGATCTCTGGGTCTCTTATTTTAAATGAAATTAAAGAAAATTGAAGAAATTCAAGAAAAAATTTGTCTCTGCTGCTGACAGACAAGAAAGCCCAGTATCAGTATCAAAGAGAAGTATAGCTAAAAAAGAGCTATCCAACTGGATAAATTTTAGTTCACATCCAACAATATGAAGACATGATTCTCAGTAGCTTGTCCAACCACCTTACTTAGTGTTTCTGTGGTATTCTCTGACTGTCCATCTGCCTTGATCATAAGGCGGAAAAACTGGATATAATATCAAAATGTAAATTTTCTCCAAAATGTAAAATTCCAAAATGTAAATGTAAAATTTCTCCAAATTAATATGTAGATTTAATGCAACGTGAGCAATTTTTTTAATGTTTATGTATTTTTGAGAGAAAGAGAGAGAAAGGATGAGTGGGAGAGGGGCAGAGAGAGTGAGGGGAACAGAGGATCTGAAGCTGACAGCAGTGAGCCTCCGCGGGGCTTGAACTCATGAACCATGAGATCATGACCTGAGCTGAAATGGAATTCTCGATCTACTGAGCCACCCAGACACACCAACAAAAATTTTAACAGAGATTTTTTTCAGTGCAATTTGAAAAGTTTACATGAAAGGCAAAGGGTTAGAAATAGTACAGGCACCTCTGGGAAAGCAGGGTAAGATGAGGGGTTTTCTTCACCTGAAAATGAGAAATACTATGATGCTATAGTTCTTAAGACAAACGATATTCCTGTTGGGAAAGATAAACAATGAAAAGGAATAGGAAACCTGGAAACAGGGTCAGTCATTTAATAAAATCTGTTATAAGACAGTGCTAATATGGCAGATTAGTGATTATTCAAAGAAGGGAAATTGAACTTATTTCCTATGTCATATTATATATATATATAATAATTATATGTGAATTAAGGGCTAAAATGTGAAAGACAAAGCAACAATTTCAGGAGAAAATGCAGGAAAATGTACTTATGACCTATGATTATGAAATATATCTTAAGACCTCATAAAACACAGACTTTAGCAAAAGAAATGACAGATACTTTGACTATACAAAAATTAAGAACTTCTGCTTTCAAAAGGCATCAGACAAACCACAATAGTGGCAACACATATAACTAACGAAGATCAGGCTTCTAGGGTTTACAAAAAAATTAACAAAAACTAGTAAGTTAAAGATAAAAGACCATTAGAAATATAAGGAAAAACATGCATTCACAAAAGAGGGACATGAACGGTGAGCACTCACAAGAACACGTGTGAGCGCGCGCACACACACACACACACACACACACACACAAGACAGTTAAATCAGGGAACACAGGAATGACATCATCATCATGGTAAAATAAAAATCTCCCACTGAATTCCCCACAAAGAACACTGACTCAGACAATCACGCACAGACAAGACGGCTCTGTGAAAGTCCAGGAATTCAGTGGGGAATTTCCAGCACACCACTGAGCAAAAAAAAATCCGAAACTGGAAGCACTGAGGAGGGTAAGAACTTTTCACTTTGCTCACATCACCCCTTTCATAAGGCAGCACAGCTCAGTGTTGAGAGAAATCTTCTAGGGCTGTGAATTTTCCAGTAAGGGAAAATAGGAGCATATGATTGAGTGCTTGACCTCCCCAGTATGCATGGAATGCTGCCAAGGAGGCCCACTTCTTTCTCACCCCATCTGGAACACTGAGGTGTGCTGCACAACCAGGGAGCAGGGGAGCCTGGGGGTACTCCCAGGAGAATGCCATATAGGGCTCTGGGGGGCAGGGGGGGGCGATTAATGGGATACAGATTACACTGATCACCTCACAGATTCCATTAAGAACCCCTCCCATGAGATGCTGAGAATGCTTCACCCGCAGATCACCCCAGGTAGCCACAGGTGCCCCTAGTGCTCAGGGTGTCTCACAGCTACACCTTCACCCACTGGCCAGCTGCTTGCATGCACTCCTGAAGCCAGAACGAGTGAGCTTCTGCTGTTGATTAGTGAGCTCCTGCAGCAAGGTGGCTGCTTCTGTGGGACTGGGAGGAAGCACACAACCTGAGCCTCCAGCACTGCCCCCAGGGAAAGCCAATGGAAGGTGGTCAGCACTGGCCTGGCTTTGCAGGCCTAGAAAAGGCATATGCAATTAAAACTTTTGCCACAAGAGGGAGCAAGAAGTGTGGAGCAGGCGTGTGCATAGGAGGTCTGAGAACGCCTCAGAATCCCTGCCGGGGCTGATGGAAAGTATTTCTCTCCTGAAACCAGTCAGTAAATACCAGAGGAGGTGAATACTTCTCCACATACTTCCTGCAGCAATGCAAAGCTTCAAGGAGCATTTAATATCAAGGAAACATGACATCACCAAAGGAAAAAACAATCTCCCAGTAACTGACCCTAAAGAAACACAGACCTGTGATTTGCCTGATAAAAACAGTTCAAAATATCTGTTTTAATTTATTAATTTATTATTTATTTATCTAGAGAGCATGAGCAGAGAAGAGGGGCAGAAGGAAAGACAATATTCAAGTAGGCTCCATGCTCAGCACTGAGTCCCACATAGGGCTCAATTCCATGACCCTGGAATCATGACCTGAAATCAAGAGTTAGACACCCAGGGGCGCCTGGGTGGCTTAGTCAGTTGGGCGTCCGACTCACTTAGGTCATGATCTTGCAGTTCATGGGTTCGAGTCCCGCGTAGGGCTCTGTGCTGACTGCCAGCTCAGAGCCTGGAGCCTGTTTCAGTCTGTGACTCCCTCTCTCTCTGACCCTTCCCTGCTCACGCTGTCTCCCTCTCACTCCCTTAGAAATAAATAAAATATTAAAAAAAAAAAAAGAGTTAGACACCCAACCAACTGGGCCACCTACGTTCCCCCAATAAATCTACTTTAAGGGAGCTAATCAAACTACAAGAAAATATAAAAAGACAATTCAATGCAATTAAGAGAACCACACGTGAACAAAATGAGAACTTTAACAGAGAAATAAAAATCACAAAAAAGAACAAATTGCTAGGAAATCTAATTTGGCACTGACTCTGAAGGGTGTTCAGAAAATACCAAATGGAGGACTTCCTCCTCTATTAACATGGGATCTGGTATGGTAAGAGAACCACGTAGGTGCTCTTGCTTCTAGGTCTAATGTGTACACATTTTGGCTAAGAAGGGCAGTTCCGACAAGCCAATGACACAGAGGATCTAAGAACACACCTGAGGTACACTTCCTCCTTTTCCTTCCATGTGGTTTCTAAGCAGAGCAGGAAAATGGCACCAAGGACTGCAGCTTCTGCCCAGATGGCCAAGTGCAGGTCCATTTAATGCCTGGCTAGACATCGTCCAGTGTTTCTGAGGTTGTTGTTCAGCAAAACACAAAACATTTTGGTCAAGCATCTTTCTCTTTTAAATCAAAGTGAATCTCTAGAGAAATAGGACATCTGCTATTGACTCATTTACACTCATCATCATTTTGTGTCATAAGCATTATTTTCTGTAGTTTGGAAACCCAAAGGAAGCTTGCTTTTAAAGTTTGCAGGGGTAGGGATTTAGATTTTTATACTGAGAAGAGGTGTGGGAGCCCGACAGTGACCACAAGAAAGCGTGGTTAGGGACGCGGGGATGTGCCTGCACACGGGGCTCCCTGCCTGGGCAAAGCATGCCTGCAAACAGGATGCTCTGCCAGGAGGCCTGCACACAATATCCAAGTTTAATGGTCTGCTGGCGAATGAGGGAACATGCCCTCCTTAGAAGTAAGGAGAAGGCTGGAGTTGTGGGCAGGTCTCTTAGTAAACATGTTGTGGTCGCTTCCTCCCTTTGCTCCCCCCTGTCCTTGAAATGTGTTTGGCTACTTGCCCTTAATTGGTAAAGGAATGCATCTTGTAGGTTTCAGTTTGTATCCAGTTACCGGGGTATAAAATAAACCGCAAGAGGGGCTTGCATAGAATTGTTCCTCCGGCCGGAGTTGTGTCTGTGTCTGTCTTGTGTGTGTGTCTTGTCGTCTGTGTCATTTTGTCCGCAACAAGAGGCCTTTACACAAAGGAAAACTCAGCAAGTCCTTGCTTTGGATCAGCGCTGTAAAACCGCAAACCCTGAGTTACTGTAATGTTTTCACATTACTTTAGTAATATTCATATGGTCCCTCTCAAGAAAGTAACACAGCAGGTGCTCTATTACTGACACCTACGACAAAGCATTGTCGATGCAAAACTGAACCATACCTCTAATGGTCACGACCACCAGACAGTAACTTTTTTGTGTAATTCCAACTTTCAAAGCCACATATTTCCTCTGGATGTCTTGTCATCACCTTAGTCATAACATATCTCAAAGCAAGCTCATCATCCTTCCTCTGTGTCCCCATTTACTTTGAAAATCAATCAACCCACCAAGCAGAACTTGATTTAACCTTTCAAGTGACAAATCTTTGTTAGGGGCATCATGATTTATTTTTAACCAGCTTTGAAATCATATGTACATCTAAGACACCTCATTCAGTCTCTGATCATACCTACACTCTGCCATTTCTGAGTTTTTTTGCTTGATGTCTCTTGTTCATCTCTTCTGTTGCTGTGACTGCTCTAGTGCCTTCCTCTTTCCACAGATCTGGTAGCATTGTTGGTAGGGTGTAAGCAGCTATATGTGTCTGGATGAAACCAGAGCTTACTTAAATCTGAAGCATAAGTAGGTGTGAACCAGGCAGAGGGTCAATGGGAAAGAATGTCTGAAACAGAAGAAAGAGTGCATAAACAAGCCTTGAAGTAGAAAAAAGTTGTAGAGAGCAAAATGGATTCTCTCGTGTCAAGCAGGAGACTGTGTCAAACAATGACACAAGTAGTCAAAGGTACCGCAGCCATGAGATATTGCCCAGACCAGCATCAGCCTGACACCCCAGAACTGATAACAAGCAGGACCAGAGGAGGTCTGCAGGGGTCCGAGAACTATTAAATCCATTTAAAAGGAGGAGGATTTGGGGGCACCTGGGTGGATAACTGGGTTAAGCACCCAACTTTTGATGTCGGCTGAGATCATGATCTCACAGCAGGTGAGATCAAGATCCACATCTGGGCTGTCAGCATGGGCCGCATTGGGATTCTCGCTCTCCTTCTCTCTCTGCCCTTCCTCCATTTGTGCTCTCTCTCACTCCCTCTCCAAATAAGTAAACTTGGGGCACCTGGGTGGCTCAGTTGGTTAAGCGTCCGACTTCAGCTTAGGTCATGATCTCGCGGTTCATGGGTTCCAGCTCCACACTGGGCTCTGTGCTGACAGCCAGCTCAGAGCCTGGAGCCTGTTTTGGATTCTGTATCTCCCTCTCTCTCTCTGACCCTCCTGCTCACGCTATCTCTCTGTCTCTCTCAGAAATAAATTTAAAAAATTTTAAATCTAAATAAGTAAACTTAAAAATAAAAAAAATAAGGGGGGGTGGGTGGATATAGCAGCAAACTGTCAAAGTCTTCAGACATGACCTCTACCCATGACCACTTAAAAAAGGCAGTTGTCACTGAAGGCTCCAGTTGATCTCCGAACAGAACTGAGATCCTTCCCTACTTGAACATAGTAAGCACTAAGGGCCAAGAACTGACCTGCATCGGCCTGAGGCCTTATCTCAATTGTGTGCCCACAAACCACTTAGCATGTGGTTTGTTAGCTTCCTACACCCTTCTGTTGTCTTGTTATCTTCTGTTATCTTGTTTGTTGGGTGCTTTGTCTTATGTCCTGCTCAGTGCACCATTTAAGAAGCCAAGGTTAATCATATGGTGAAATGTCATTGAATTTGGAATCCTGAACATATTTCTTTATAACTGTGGTTAACTTTGCTTTACGACTGAATAAAGCTGACACTGTGGAAAGATACAACTCTTGTATATGCCTTCACAGCATGCTCATGACCGAAGTTCTTTTCAGGAACTAAAAGCAGGTGTCAGAAAGAACCAGTGAAGGGAAGCATGGTGTCAAATAAAGAGAAACTGAAATTAAAATATTCTGGGGTCAGATCATACTAGGTCTTGCAGAAAGATTGGGATTTTGGTCTTCTCTTTAGAATAATGGGTAAATGAGTGTGTGAGGTAGGAAGGTAATGTGATGGGAATATGTAGTTTAAAATTTTCTAGTAGTCATATTTCAAAAGATAAAAAAAGATGGCAAAATTAATGTTGATACTATATTTTATTATATTATAATATCCAAAATATTATAATATCAAAAGATAACCAATATAAAAATTGCTAATACGTTTTCCTGCAATAAGTCTTTGAAATTTTGTCTATATGCTTACAGACTTAAAATTTACTTAGAATGCATTTCAACTTGGATGGTTAATTTTCCACAATTAACTGAAATATGACCTATTCAGTACTAAAGCTGTGTTTAACAAACAACTATTTTACATTGAATCGGTTTTTACGTTTCAATATCAATTCATGACTATTAAGTACAGTTAAAAATTTAGTTCCCCAGCTACACTGGCCACTTTTCAAGTGTTCAATAGCCACATGAGGTTGGATGCTACCTTACTGTACTGTGCCAGTAGAGAAACTGAAAAGTTTTGAGAGTAAAAGTGCTGCAGCGAGCACCTTTAAAAATTGATTCAGGGGGCGCCTGGGTGGCTTAGTCGGTTAAGCATCCGACTTTCGCTTAGGTCATGATCTCGCGGTTCGTGGGTTCGAGCCCCGCGTCGGGCTCTGTGCTGACTGCCAGCTCAGAGCCTGGAGCCTGTTTGAGTCTGTGACTCCCTCTCTCTCTGACCCTCCCCTGCTCACGCTGTCTTTCTCTCTGTCTCCTAGAAATAAATAAAAATCTTTTTTAAAAAAATTGGTTCAGGCTTCTGTGTACAGGATGACGTAGACAAGGTAAAAGACAGGTGAGAGAGTGTTGTAGGGTCCCCTCCCTAAGGATTGTGGTGAGAAAAGAAGTCAGGATGAGGGAAGGCAACCTGGCTTGTGTGTAAATGACATCCTTCACAACCCTGTAACATGAGACCGCCCAATCAGACTATGTCTATACATTACCCATATATGGGAGACAAAGAAGTAGAAAGTGCATACAAGACAATGCCACCTGGCATTCAGAGCTGTTTTTCGGGTATGAACCCAACTGAGTCAGTGCACAAATAAAGTTGCTTCCTGGAAAGAAAGCCTCAGTGTCAGGACTGTCTGCGCAAGAAATCTGCTACAAGACAGGATTTGGAAGCCCACTGCAGAGTCCTGGCAAATGATGATGAGAGCCAACATCAGAGCAAGTGATGGTAAAAACAGAGAGAAGGGAAGAGATGCAATCGGTATTCCAGAAAGAGACTTTCATTCGGGGTAGTGTTAGTTCATTCAGATCTGTCCTTCCACTGAAAACAATCCAAAAAGAGGGATAAAGAATGCAAATATCCTAAAGGCAACAAAGAGCTGAAAAGAAAGCAAGGAGCTGCCAAGCAAAAATTTAAGGGAAAACAGGAACCCAGAAAGGGGGGCAGAAAACTAGGGTGACAAAACCACTTTTCCCTAAAGTCATGTCCCAATCCAGGTACCCCTGGGCTTGGTTTTAGTGGCTTTTCTGGATGGTGGGGGCTGTAAGTGAGACCCTGACCCCAACCAGGGGGAGGAATTTTACAGGGCACCCTGCTCATATTAATATGGGAGTCCCATCTGCCTATATGTCAACATCAGTGTGCATCAGAGCTCCCAATCCATCCCTGTTTGCTCCAAGAGACAAAACCAAGGTCACCTTGGCACTGAGCGAAACAGGATTAAAAAAATTTGTCCCTGCAAAGTTGTGATTTTTTTTTTTGCACGATTTTAGCCCAACTTTAATTGTCTGATTGGTACATGGGCCCTCACTTGCTGAACTTGCTTCAAGATGGTACAGAATTTTAATATCTCCAAGAACGAGAAAGAACCAAGTACAAATATTTCTTTACCCTAGTTCCCAAAGACTGTCTACAACAATGTTCCCAGGACAATGAGCATTACATAGAAGGAAAAAAAAAGTGCAAAACAAATCAAGCCTAAACACACACACAAAAAACATGACAACCAGCAATGAGAACCAACAAGAAAAAAGAAAGAACAAGAAGGAAACAATCAAGTTTCCAATATTAGAAATCACACACAAATTATGATGCAGCCATAAGTAGTATGGTGAAGAAAACTAAAAGCGAGCTTGAAAATGTCTACAGGGAACAGAAAGTTATAAAAAATAAACAGGTTAGAAAATAATAAAATATAACTTCTGGAAATGAGACAATAAAATAACATTTTCAATATATGTATTCAGCAACAGATTGGAAGCAGTTGACAATTAGTTAATTATTGTTATTAGAAGAACTAATGCAGCCCAGAGAAAAGAGATGGGGAAAAACAGCAAGAGAATGGAGAATAGTGGAGCGAGGTCTAACATCCCCAATTAAAGTTGAAAAAGGAAAACAGAAAGAGAGTGAGGCACAATTTGTGAGGATTTGATGGCTAAGGACTTTCCAGAATGATAAGTCACATCAATTAAAGAAGTATAATGAAACTCACCCATAGCAAACAGAACAGGACAGACTGACAAAGAGAAACTCACAAGCAGAGGAGAAAGAGATAACGTTGCCCTGACATCTAACTTCTTAGTAGTGACAATGGAAACCAAAAGATATTGTACTGATTTAGTCAACATCTAAAATAATATAGTTGCTAGCAAAAACATTCTTTAGGAATTGGAATGAATCAGGGCAATTTTCAGATGAGAGAGTTGGCCAGCAACAGGTCATCACTAGAGGAAATCCTAGTAGCAAAGGAAACGTGTGTAAAGGAGTGAAGGGCAAAAAAGAAGGTTATATGTAAGCAAATCTGAGTGAATTTAACCATATGCAACAATAATAATCACGGTAGATTTCTGGGTATTTTTGATGTGTGATAGGCAATGTATGTTGTTCCTTGTAAGCCTGAAAACATCTTTTGTGAAGACTCATGGGCTCTTCAATATTTTGGTAACTGATTTTGTGTGGGCATGCTTCTGGATTTGATGCATTGACATGATACAATTAGATTCAAGGTAAAATATGGCGGCTCACATGACTAGGCTATACTCAAGATTACTATGGGTAAGTAATCCATGCATGAAGACAACTTTAGAAATATTAACATAGTCGTTATTATCCTATGGCATTTAGCAAAGAGGAATTCCAGTGTTAATTATTTTCCATTTTGTTTTATTTTATTATAATTATTATTTTCAAAAGTTAAGGATAACTTTTATCGCTACCAGAGCCTTGGCATTCAGTACACAGTTCTGACTGCAATACCTTCTTCAGGCTGCAGAGGGAGCTCAAGATCCAGAAATCATTAACAGAAATACCAGAAGGCTGGGAAGGTAAGGGGAATGACTTTCGTCAAGAAAATACTAACACCTTAACGTAAATCTAGGGTACTGAATTCAAGTATTACAGTTTAGAGACCCAAATCATAGAGCTGCCCCAATACTTAGACAGTCTCTCTTACTCATTATAAATGAATAAAAACTGATTAGTCACCCAAAAAAAAAACAAAACAAAACCTTTACCAAATATTTTTTTATACAATGTCAAAAATGCTTTCAACAAATCTATGAATGTCTTAATTGCATGCCACTTTTAAGCTTCAATTTAAGATAAATAAAAATGGAAACAATAATTTTGTTTCCAATTAGTTTTAGACAAAGCAAGTCTACAGGTTAATGACAAACAATTCCTTCAACAAAACTGAGCCAGTCTGGAGAGGGTAGCAGCCGTTCACACTATCATTACCAACTCACCGAGTAAGAAACCTGTCTTGAACACATGCCAAACTCTTAGAAGGAAACATTTTGACTCCTTGCTACCATTAAAAGAAAAATTCTTACAGCCACCAATCCATCAAGGAGAAGCTGGAAATTGTGTTGATTCAGAAGGAAATACAAGGCAAATCTTTCAGTGGCATTTTGGAGAGAAATTTATCCCTCAACTTTTCTAAGGAGGAATTAATTCTTAGAAACAAGAGCTATTCAGAATGCCAAAAGACATGCGTGTGTAATCTGGATGCTTGGGAATCCTAACATATTTTAGCCTTCCAACAGAGCACAATGCTCAGGCCTGGTTAAGCTCTCTGCAAATCACCCAGAAAAGGGGAACTAGACACGGATCTTTCAGGTGTACGGCCCTGACGCACGCAGCAAGATGTATGGTGGATGGTGGGTATAGTCTAGAAGTCTAGTGCTGGGAAGGAGTAGTGCTATGAAGACAGTAGACTGGTTTATTCTTCTGTCCACGCTGAGTACTATATCAAGGTTGTGAGGTGGGAGTCACGTATGGGCTGGGCAAAGCTCCAGGGATACCATGGGCGTCCTCAGAAATACAAATTGCAGCCTTAAAATAAAGAGTACCTTCTGGGAAGCCTGAGTGCCTCAGTCAGTTAAGCATCTGGCTTCGGCTTAGGTCATGATCCTACGGTTGGTGGGTTCAAGCCTTGTATTGGTCTCTGTGCTGACAGCTCAGAGCCTGGAGACTGTTTCGAATTGTGTCTCCCTCTCTCTCTGCGCCTCCCCCTACTTGTGTTCTGTCTCTGTCTCTCAAAAATAAACAAAAGGTTAAACATTTTTTTACAGAGAAAAAGGGTACCTTCTCGTCTGCCTTGGGTATGTTTTCAGGCTGTCCTGCCTAGAAATGAAGTAATTATGGAGGAAGGGAGTAGAGAACCCAACTCTTGCCAAAGCTGAGCTCAGAAAGAAAAACAATTTTGCTGAGCTCCATTTGGGGAAAGAAAGCAGAGGGGGGAAGCGCTGCTGAGCTCTCAAGATCATGCAGGAAAAAAAAGTCATCAACTACAAACCAGACACAGTGACACAACTTATGTGATTCCTTAAACCCTGCAGTTTGCAGGGGTACCTGAGTGGTGCAATCAGTTAAGCATCCGACTCAGTCTCAGGTGCTGATCTCACAGTTCATGGGTTCAAGCTCCAGATCAGGCTCTGTGCTGACAGCTCGGAGCCTGCTTGGGATTCTGTCTCTCCTTCCCACTACCCCTCCCCAACCTGTATGTGCTCACTCACTCTCTCTCAAATAAATAAAACTCAAAAAAAAAAAGCTTAAAAAAACCTTTGCAGTTTCCAGTATTTATCATTTTTATCATTTCATTTTTCTGTTTACTGTGGCTGCATAACACATCACTCCAAGGTCAGGGGCATGAAACAACCAGTATATTATGCTCATGGATTCTGTGGGCTGGAAATTGGACAGGACACAGGGGAAAGCCTGTCTGCGCATCACAGTATTTGGGCCCTCAGGTGGGTGACTTGAAGACTGACAATGGTTTGAAGGTGGGAATCTAGAATCGTTCTCATGAGCTTCCAGACTACTCACTTCTGTTCTTTCATATGGTTGGGCTTTGGGGGTGATGGGGGTCCAGAGCTGACTGCCAAGAAGGAATTCTTGAGATGTCTTCGGTGCAAAAAGGTGATTTTATTAAAGCACAGGGACAGGATCCTTGGGCAGGAGATGTTGCACTGGGGTGGTGCAGAGTGACTGGTTACGTACTACAGGGTTGGGGGGAGGTAAAGGCGAAAGGGAGGCCTCCAGAAGGACTTTGATATGTTAAAGAGGACTCCCAAGTTACCTGAGGCCTTGCTAGTGTGAAGCTCAGGTTGTTCTCCCTCCAGTAAGACATTAATGTTATGACAGAAGGGGGTTCCTGGAAAAATGTTCTCCTTTATTTGCCTCAAGTATGTGTCAATGGGCTGCAGGTTATGAGGAAACTTAATTTTACCTGCCTTTCCCTTCTTGCCTTTTTTCCCCACATCACGAAGGAAGGGGAGGGTGATATTAGGACTCCAGGAAATGGAGTCCACAGGTTTCTGGAAGAAACCCATTGATAAGATTGCCTTTTTCCTGTAATTTACTAAGACATTTGTAAACTGATGGAGATTCTTGTCCTGCGTGGCTGTGATCTCTATCAGTTAACTGTTTTCCCCTTTCCTTTGTTCTTGAGCAGGCAGGAGTGCCTGAGAAATATCACACATACCCCACTTGGGGTAGGGGGTGGGGGTTGTTTGTAGGGTGTCAGCTTGCCTTATGCTCCCTCATCAATATGATCTGAATGCGCCCAGCAGTGTACTTTCCCTGATCTTCATATCCTGTGTAATAAACTCAGGGTACCTTGTTAAGGTTAAAATCCATGTCACTCAGTTTAGAGATTGTTTGACAGAAGACTTACAGATGTGATCAGGAGGGCTTTACAATTAACATTCAGGGAAATGGGGGTGCCTGGGTGGCTCAGTCGGTTAAGCGTCTGACTTCGGCTCAGGTCATGATCTCACAATTCCTGGGTTTGAGCCCCGCATCAGGGTCTATGCTGACATCTCAGAGCCTGGAGCCTGTTTCAGATTCTGTGTCTCCCTCTCTCTCTGAGCCTCCCCTGCTTGCTCGCTCTCTCTCTCTCTCAGAAATAAATAAAACATTAAAAAAAAGTTTAAATAAAATTCAGGGAAATGGAGGAAGTGTGGATCTGAAATATAAAACACGATATTGAATGAAAGTAATACATAGCCCTGTGACTTCTTGTCAGAAGAAGACTTACACCAGCACAGAGAGTCTGAGATGCAAATAAATTTATTCCCTTAATAAAAGATAATAAAGCTGGTGTCCTCCTTCTTACCCTCCCTCCATCCTGTTCTGTTTCCCATAAACCTCTCCTTTCCTGGACTCCTCTACCTGGCAGTGAAGCAGGATCCAGGGAAACTGATCCTCATCCCTTGTTAAACAAATCACACCCTTCTCCCACACCTTCTTCAAACACACAACAGTTACATTTTCTACATTCTTCAGATAAAGGAAGTTGAAGAGCTGTGGTCCTCCGGATAAGATTAACTGGCCACACCTATTACAAGTCCTCCTTAAACTAGCCACAGAGGAGGAGCACTGGACAGCCCCTCAGATAAGGGGTCAGTCATCTCAGCTTCCATTTGAGAACAAACAATGAGAGAGGCTTTAGAGAGTGTAAGGACAAACTCCCTCATATCCAGTTCTGTCCTGCAGTAACCTAACATTGCTGGATAGAGCTTATACCACCAATGTCATGTGCTCTGCCCTTTCCACCCCAGTTTCATTCCCGTAAGACCTCTGCATGCAAAGAAATACGTGGCCAACCAGAAGAGGAAAGCACTGAATCACAAGAGAAACAAAGAACGATACAACCATGCGAAAAAATCATTGCAAATTGAGAGATCACCTTTCAGTAGCATGAACAGCATTCGGTTGCCTTAAAACAAAGCTAATGCATCATCGACATTATGTGTCTTCCCCAAGCAAAGTCCTCAGCCTTCAGGAGCCTCATACCATGCATTTGTCCTAAAGTTCTGGTCATATCCTGAATGGAGAGTCTCAGTCGCTGCAGGGCTTGAAGCAACGAATTCTGGCTGGGCTGCAAGATGGCATTCACTGCCTGAACAAGTGCCTGAAAAGGAGATTCATTCACTCAATTCATTAATATTCAGTCCACTGAGGTGGCGTGAGCAGCAAAGCTGTAGGGAATCTAGAAAAAGGGGACCCGTCTGACTGCTGGACTGTTTTAGGCAGGCCTCACCAGGGGTCTTCTGAAACCAAATATGCTGTGAGGTCTTCTTGAGAGCCAGAATCGTTTGAGGCACCCTTCAGATAGATCACTAGGTAAGCCTTTCTCACTCTTTCCCATTGGCTACTTCTCCTACCTCTCAAGGGCATAACTCTATCAATTTTGTTCCTTCTTCTGGATTTATCTCGTATTATTGATGGGGTCTTGATAACAGTTCTCTCTGCCAGGAATACCCACCCACCTCCCTTCCCACTTCCTCCTTAATTCCCATACATCACTCAGATTTTAACTTCAGCTGCCATTTCCCTTTGCCTGGCCCTGCAAGTCTGGATTAGGTTTTAGATGTCTTCTCATGAAAAACGCTTTTTTTTCTTTCTTTCTTTCTTGTTACCCTATACATCAGTCCGTCTTCCTCCACTGGATAGTGAGCTTCGATGGAGTCCAGAACAGTGTCTGTCTTGTTCTCCCAGACATACATTACCCAGAACAAGGCATGTCTGTTAAATGGATGAATGGTTATTGCAAGTGTTGCAGTAGCTGAGGAAAGGGAAATATCTCTGTGGGCTAGGGCACACACCTCTTGTCCCAGACATAAGCCAAGTAGGGCAAGGCTGATACTCATCCCTATTTATTAGTTATCTGCAGGGAAAGGGACTTGGTGGGAAGTAAAGCTCAGACCAGTTTCTCATTTAGGACCGAAAAAAATTGCTAGGAAGAAACTACCTTAATCCCAGGTACCGCAGCTTTCTCCACCAAAACAGTCACCAGGATAAAGCCACGCAGACTTTCTTCTCCAGGAAATGAGACAATGATATCCAAGTTCCTTGGGAAGGAAATGACCACATGTTTAGAGAGGGTTGGACACTGTGAGTGAGCAGGGCCCAAAGGCCACCTCAGAGCCAGACAAATGCAAGAGAAAGTAGACTTGGAGAGAACCCTTCCCATCTCCGTAGAACAGCTCAGAGGAGGAGATTTTGCCTCCAGCCCTGTTCCAGGAAGGAAAGAGAACAGCCCTATTCAAGACCCCGGTCAAGGACCAGAGGACTCTCAAAGTCTAGCATGGCCCTCAGGTGGAACAGCTGACACCCCTGCGTAAGTGGGCAGGCACTGCTGATTCTCCACAGGGCCAGTCTGTGGCCCATCACACCATCCCCATCGGAAAGCAGGGGCAGACAGTCTGAGAGGTGTAGTGACCACACACAATGGCTAATCTATTCTCCATTTTTAGACATGACTTTGGTTTCCCCAAATTCATGCAGCTGATTAGTCACGGGACCAGAGCGGGTTTATTTCATAACTCAGGCTAGTGCTTTTTCTTGTCAGTGACCTTTCCCCCCACGTGCCATCTTACAGAACAATGACAGCTGCAAGACTGTCATGTATGAATCATTTTTAAATGACCGGTTATCTAGATTAGAATATTCCAGATGTCAGTCCAATCTACAAAACCTAAAACGTCACCATTAATCACTTCGGTCTCTAGCATTTTAAGTATGACAAGAGATGAAGAAACAAACACAAAAGAAAAATAAGTCAGGAACTCCATTGTGCCAGTGGAGTTACACTTGTGTGGAAAGTGCCGTCTTCACCCTTTCACCCTCAGTCTGCTGAGCTAGTTTTTATACGGAATGCCTTCACTGAGCTGATGTTTGGTGATGGGGGAGGCAATGTCAGTTTAGGGGCTAATTTTGCTCTCTAGGGAAAGTGGAGTCTGAGGATGTCTGGACCAAACCTGGCCCATGAGCTCCAGTCTATGTAAAACAAGATAATTCAAAGAGACTCTTCTGTAGCCATAGAAACCACTGCCTACAATTTTGGCCTTTCATACAAGCTACAGTGAGACCAAAGATCTTTTTTAGGTCTCAGACTTCAAAGAATCACAGAGATTTAGAAAATTTGTAAAGTTTTTTTTCTTTCCTTTTCTTACATTGCACTCTACTTGTTTCATTATGAACAGACTTGAAAATATAGTAAAAAGAAATTAATCCCCTAATCCTTACAAAGCAGAGGTGCCATTGTTAATTTTTGGACTTTTAATTTTTGGCACATTTCCCTCTAGTCTTTTTTCAGGTATTTTTATTTTTATTTAAATTTTTTAAACTTAGTGATTCATCATACATACAGCACCCAGTGCTCATCATAACAAATGCCCTCTTTAATGGCCATCACCCATTTAGACCATCCCCTACCCTCTTCCCACCATCAACTCTCAGTTTGTTTTCTATCGTTAACAGTCCCTTATGTTGGGCACCTGGGTGGCTCAGTTGGTTAAGCGTCAGACTTTGGCTCAGGTCATGATCTCACAGTTGGTAAGTTTGAGCCCCACATCAGGCTCTGTCCTGATAGCTCAGAGCCTAAAGTCTACTTCAGATTCTGTATCTCCCTCTCTCTCTGCCCCTCCCTCTATTTCTCTCTCTCTCATAAATAAACATTAAAAAATATTGTAAAAGAATTTTAAAAGTCTTTTATGTTTTGCTTCCTTCTCTCTCTCTTTTTTCCTTTCCATATGTTCATCTGTTTTTCTTCTTTAATTCCACATATGAGTGAAATCATACGATATTTGTCCTTCTCTGACTGATTTATTTTTATTAGTGCAATACTCTCTAGCTCCCTCCACATCTTTGAAAATGGCAAGATTTCATTCTCTTTTTTTCCCCTAATGATTTCATTCTTTTTGATGGCAGAGCAATGTTCCAGTGTGTGTGTGTGTGTGTGTGTGTGTGTGTGTGTGTGTGTGTGTGAGAGAGAGAGAGAGAGAGAGAGAGACAGAGAGAGAGAGACAGAGAGATCTTCTTTATCCATTCATCACTCTGTGGAATTTTGGTCTCTCTCCACATTTCCACATTTTGGCTATTGTTGACAATGCTATTATAAACATTGGGGCACATGTACCCTTTGAATCTGCATTTTTTTATCCTTTGAGTAAATACCTAGTAGTGCAATTACTGGATCATAGGGTAATTCTATTTTTTACTTTTTGAGGAGCCTCCATACTACTTTCCACAGTGACTAATTCCACAGCACTAATTTGCGTTCACACTCACACTGTAAGAGGGTTTCCGTTACTCCACATCCTCGCCAACATCTGTTGTTTCCTGTGTTATTAATTTTAGTCATTCTGACAGGAGTGAGGTGGTTTCTCATTGTGATTTTGATTTGTATCTCCCTAATGATGAGTGACGTTGAGCATCGTTTCATTTGTCTGTTAGTCATCTGTGTGTCTTCTTTGGAAAAATGTCTATTCGTGTCTTCTGCCCATTTCATAATTGGATCATTTAGGGCTTTTTTCATGTTTGTTTATTTTTGAGACAGAGAGAGACAGAGTATGAGCAGGGGAGGGACAGAGAGAGACACACACACACAGAGAATCCAAAGCAGGCTGAGCTGTCAGCACAGAGCCTGTCATGGGCCTCAAACCCATGAACTGTGAGACGATGAACTGAGCCAAATTCAGGCACTTAACCAACTGAGCCACCCAGGCACCCCTGGATCATTTGTTTTTTTAGGTGTTGGGTTTGCTAAGTTCTTTATAGATTTTGGATGCTAACCCTTTGTCTGCTATGTCATTTGCAAATATTCCTCTCTCATTCCATAGACTGCCTTTCAGTTTTGTTGGTTGTTTCCTTCACTGTGCAGAAACTTTTTATCTAGATGAAGTCCCAATAGTTCATCTTTGCTTTTGTTTCCCTTGCCTCTAGCAACATATCTAGCAAGAAGTTGCTATGGTCTAGGTCAGAGTTCGAGCCCCGTGTCGGGCTCTGTGCTGACTGCCAGCTCAGAGTCTGGAGCCTGTTTCAGTCTGTGACTCCCTCTCTCTCTGACCCTCCCCTGCTCACGCTGTCTCTCTCTCTATCTCTCTCTCCTAGAAATAAATAAAATATTTAAAAAAAAAAAAAAGTCCAGAATGATGATGCCTCCAGTTTTGTTTTTCTTTTTCAGGATTGCTTTGGCCATTCAGGGTCTTTTGTGATTCCATAAAAATTTTAGAATTGTTCGTTCTAGCTCTGTGAAAAATCCTGGTGGTGTTTCAATAGGGACTCCATTGTATGTGTAGATTGCTTGGGTAGTATAGACATTGTAGTAATGTTTGTTCTTCCATTCCATGAGTATGGAATGTTTTCCATTTCTTGTGTCTTTTTCAGTTCCTTTCATAAGTGTTCTATAGTTTTCAGAGTAAATATCATTTACCTCTTTGGTTAGGTTTATTCCTAGGTTTCTTATGGTTTTTGGTGCAATTGCAAATGGGATCAATTCCTTCATTTCTTTTTCTGCTGCCTCATTATTGGTGTATAGAAATGCAACAAATCTGTAGCATAGTTGGTTGAGCTTCTGACTCTTGGTATTAGCTCAGGTCATGATCTTGCAGCTGTGAGATTGAGCCCCACATTGGGCTCTGCACTGAGTGTGGAGCTTACTTGGGATTCTCTCTCTCTCCCTCTATCTGCACCCCTCCCCAACGTGCTCTTTTTTAAAATAAATAAAAATTAAAAAAAGAAAAAGAAAAGAACTGCAATGATTCCTATACACTGATTTTATATCCTACAATTTTGCTGAATTCATGTATTAGTTCTAGCAATTTTTGGTGGAGTCTTTCGTGTTTTCTACAAAGAATATCGTTATCATCTGAGAATAGTGAAAGTTTGAGTTCTTCATTGCCAATTTGGATGATTGTTATTTCTTTTGTTGTCTGGTTGCTGAGGCTAAGACTTCTAGTACTAGGTTCAATGGTGAGAGTAGATATCCCTGTCTTGTTCTTTTTCAGGCATTTTTAGATAGTTTGTATGCTATATACAAAATTTGATATGCATTCATTTCTATTTATTTGTAAGTACTTAGTTGGTATGGATTCTGAAGTTAGTGAAAGATTTCTTAGAACTTACCTGATTTCCAGGGGTCTAGTCAAATTTCAGTATTGACAACCACAAAGAGAAAAAAGAAATAAAAGAACAAATCAGTTTCTAAACTGGATATGTGTTTTAAAATGACATAGACACAGACACATACATTTGTGTCCAAATGCACACACGTGCACACACATACACACACACACACACACACACCTCCATGCACACTTTGGATGTCACAGGTTGTTACACTGCGGGCCTGAAAGAGAGCAGAATATTCCACCCCAAATGTGCTGCTTTGGCACACTGATTATTTGAATTTAATGTTATATAAGAAAGAGCTGGTACAAGAAGGACATCTGACTTCCTTTGTTCCCCTGAAAGCAGGAAATAAATCTGGCATGTAAATAAATCCTGGTACCCTCTCTGTACCAGGAAAATAGAAGGTGTCCTTTCACCTGAGACAGGGAATTTAGGGCTGAGAAGCCTGTGTAAACACACCTTCACTAATTTGCTACCCTAACCCCCAGCCTCTTTGTCTTGTCAATTCTTCCCAAATGCATTGTTTTCTTGTCTAAAAGGTATGAAATCTTCCTGCTTTAGTCACTTGTCCGAGCCTCATATTTTATGAGCCTTCATATGTACAAAATGAAATTCATTTTCTTTTATTGATCTGTCTTATGTCAGTGTAATTATCAGACCAGCCAAAGAACCTAAAAGGGAAGAAAGGAAAATTTTTCCTTCCCTGCAAGTCACTGTGTGACAAAGAGTAAACTAAATCTCCCCTTGCACAGGAACTCCAGAATATTAAGCCTGTGGCCATCATGATAAATTACCACATTCCTTTTACATATTTGTAATTGCCACAAACCAACATTTCTGTTATAACTATTGTATTCTTACTACATTTAGCATCAGATCAAGTTTCACTTCCTCCCCAAGCTGTTTCCTGATTTTTAAAGCCTGCATTGATATTTCTTTGAAATGCTAAAGGGCTATTGCTTATGTCCCTCTTTGTTATTTGTCTTGTTCTTTAACCATGTTGGTGTCCTTTGGTTCCATGTCTTCCATTTCTTCAAAGCACTTACCCCTACGCTAGGCATATTAAAAGACTCCCAAGTTAATCAGCAAGAAAGAGAACTACTGAGTCCCAGACTGTGTCTGCATCTCTGCGATGCAGCCCTGTGCACTCACTCACTGGGCAATAGCCCCTTGTTGTATTTTTTACTTAACCAGAATGGTCCAGACATTTTTTTCCCTTCAAACTTTCCTGCTTCTCTCTTTCTCTTTGAACCAGAAATCCAGCTTATTCAATATTCAGTGCCTTGACCAGAATTACTTCTTCACATATATTTGTTATTTCTTTCTGCCAAAACTCAGAGTCAGATTCAGCAACTTTTCATGAGAATATTGGTCACCAATTTTGTTATGAAAGAATTGGTCAAATGTCACAATTAATAATTATGAAAAATGTATTCTCCCAGGCATCAGAGTTCGTTAGAGAGATGAGATGGCCTCCCTTCTTCCAAGAAGCACATAAATTAGTCCTAAAAGCTGTATTGTTTATTAAGTGTTTAATCATCTAGAACAGATTTCCATCATCTCCTCTGGCATTCTTGTGGTACCTATAACCCTCAAGCTGAGGAAGTTCTTCCTCACATCTAACCTAAATGTACCTTTAGTTATTTTTAGTAAGTTACAAAAGTACTATCTCTTGCATCTACAGCCTGAAATAAATTTGGCTGTGATAAGAAAGTACAAAGGGAAATTTAACACTTCACCTCTTCCACCCATTCTGAATATTTATTTATTGTTTGTTAAACACTCACACTATTTCTTCTTTAGACCAATACCTACCTACATTCCCAGCCCAACTTTCAAAGGATTGATGCCAGCTAAGTAGAAGAGATAGCATTATTAATAAAATTCTCAATCTAACTTTCTAGAGCCCTACTCTTAATTCACCAGTAATCATAACCATAATCATTCATGATCATTATATCATGAGGGCTTATTGAAGTCACTAGTCCTAATTCCACATGAATGGAAGGCATGCTATGGAATGGAAATTTCTTGAGGATGAATGAATGAAGCCTAATTATGCAGGAGCTTGAAGGTCAAGTTGAGAAATTCAGATTGGATGTGGAAGCAAGCAAGAAAAATTAGCCTGCCCCAATGTATTCAGAGTGGATTGAGAAGAAACTTCTGGAAAGTGTGATTTTTGAACTTGAACACAAGTTCTTTGGAACCATAAAAGCAGACAATAAATATGAACACTGCTGGTTACAAACAGCTGAAAAAGCCAGGGCCTTTCTGTAGGAAGAGGAAAAGGTCCAGGACTGCTGCTCAGTTCATTCCAATCTGTTCACATCCAAAGCACTCACTCCCTGTCTTACCTTTCTGGATCCCTAGGGGTCCAGTTTGTCAGCACCAAGTCTGCGTGGACCAGGATAGGAGGGATCCCCAAGTTCCTTGAGATTTCAACAAAGGGAAGGGCAAGATTTCTTGGCAGAACCTTTTAGATATAAATCCAGGAAATTAGCATATTCTAGAAAGCAGGCAGCAAGTCATCATGATTGCCCTTTATTCCAGCAATCCTGTGGTAGATAAATGACCTGGGCATAAAATTGGATGCCCACTCATCTGAGTGATCCATATACACACACCTCACTCTCATATTTTTTCCATTATCATTTTAGTGGATATATTGTTTATGAGCACAATCTGAAATATACATGAAAATTACAAAGCTGGAACACATACATATAGATAAAGTATAAAATAATCTCTGAAAACTGACTGCAGAGAAGGGCATCACTAAATATTTAAACATAAACTGAAGGCTGAGTTGATGAGCAGTGGGAAAAATATTTCTCTATCTTTATCTATATACTTAACTATCAAGAGAGATGTCTACATAAACATGTATATATATGTATTTGTGTGTATAAAGCTATATATATACATGCATGTGTATGTATACACACATGTACATGTGTGTTTGTGTGTCAGTCAGGAACAGGGATGGGGAAGACAGAACATTTCATCTTGTGTGGCAGCCAACTCTGTCCATCACTTCATAAGTCAAACCCAATAACAACTTCAAGGAAGTCACCTCAAGACGGTCCTATTCAACCCCTAAGTTATCTGAGGAATACTCCAAAGAGATTTATTTGGCCACAAGTCCAGAAGAGCTACTCAGATCCATTGGGGGTGCGGGGAGTGGGGGAGGGTTCTATCTGTGGACAAAGTTAAATGGGTTGGATCTCAAATAACATTCTTATGCTCCCTATCTCCCACTTACATTTTTATTTCCCCCCTAAAATAAAAGTATCTACTAAAGAAGACTTGCTTCCCCTTAGATTTTTAGAAAGACTTGGGACAGAGTTGGGTTTTAGGTAAGAAACCAAAAGAACTTTAAAGAGTTTTAAAATTCAAACTTAAGTTTAGCTTCTCTGAGTCAGGGAACGAGGAGGGCAATGCAGAAGTGAGGTGGCTATTTCAGCAGAGTTAGAAGAGGAAATGCAGAGAAAGTTACAGATGACCTCAGGCGGTGGGCGGGGGATCCCTGGTAGCCTGGATGTGCATGCACACTCCATGAAACCAAAGGCTTCCTCCTCCGTCACCCTTCTTTACCCCTTCCCCATATGTAGGATTATGGTTTGGAGAACAGAAGGAGAGGGGAGGCCCAGGGGGACATTTTGTAGTGTGCCTAGATTTCAAACTTTTTATATCAGACACACAGTTTTTTTTTTCATGAGATGTACTGACATTTAAGAGCTCTGAAGCAAGTCTATACCTTCCTCTTTTCTCCTTTCTCATGTTCTCTTACTTTTCTCATAGGGAGTTTCCTCTGTTTACTTGAAAGAAAATAAGCAAGTAGACAAATTAGGCTAGGGCTTCTCAGTGAACTACAGAGTACTGGAAGAAAGGTAATTCTGATTCCTGGAAAACAGACACTTAAACAAAATGAAAGGGAGTGGTGCTTTTTATACTGCAGTGAGTGGAACTCAGAGATTTCATGTCTCAAGGCTTAGGGTTTTTGTTATTTTTTAAAAACATTTATTTATTTATTTTTGAAACAGAGAGTGGTTGGGGGGGGCGCAGACAGAGAGGGAGACAGAGGATCTGAAGCAGGTTCAGCATAGGCAGCAGAGAGCCCGATGCGGGGCTTGAACTAACAAACCACGAGATCATGAACTGAGTTGAAACCAAGAATCAGATGCTCAACTGACTGAGCCACCCCGGTGCCCTCCAGGTTCAGGTTGAAACTATAAAAGGTTAAGTAAAGATTTAGAAGAGATTTAAATGAATTATTAAGAGATCAAAAATCAGTAGAAGAGCAGAGTATTAAAAAATTAAAATTAGTCTTGTTAATGTCAATGGGTGCCTCTTAGGGAAAGAAGGTTACATTAGTGAATCAGAAGGTCTAAGCATCACCTTGCATTTTACACTAACTTGCTATCTAACTTGGGATGAGGATTTTTGTCTTCTGTAGTCCTCAGCTATCTGTAAAATGGGCACAGTGGCGCTCTATTTACTTTATGGGATTGAGAAAATCAAGAGATAATATATGTGCATAGGAATACAGAATGCTGCAAATGTAAGCTATCATTAAGATTTTTTTTGCTTTTTTTTTTTTTTTTTTTTGCTTTTTTAAATGAGATCTCAGTTCTTGCCTTCAAATGCAACTTGTTAAGCATTCTTCCCAGGGAGGGGGTGCGGAGGGGGAGTTGTGAAAGCTAATACAAGTTCTGAAGAAAATTAGCTTCTTAGGGGAAAAAATTCTCTCACGTAAGTGGGCCATTTGTCCTTCCTTCAACTGATAGCCAAAGAAAAGAACAAGAAAGGACCTATTTTCCAGGAAAGCAGTGTGGGGCCAAGCAGTGAATACTTCAGGAGCCACAGGCTTGCCAGAGGACAAATCTATTGGTCCCCTTACCTTTTTGGGCCGCATCTCTCCTTCCTGCCAGACATACCCCATGGTAATAAAGCTCAGAACCAAGTGGGCCAGGCGCTGTTCCCGGTAACTCTGGAGGAACTGGCAGGTCAGGAGGGGCATCTGCTCAAGAGAATATCCAGCGATTATCAGTTGCGTGGTGAGGATGAGCATAGGGGTTCTTTGATGTGAAGGGTTCTATACACCTACGGACCAGGTTACATTTTAGGAAAAGAACGAAGAGCCTCCATGCACTCCCCATTTCCCCTGATCTTAGGACACTGTGGTATGGGCAGCATTTCAGGCGACCCTGCTCAGGAGCTACCTAACCACTCCATCCCAACTCCCAAATTGCGCCCATGGATGTGCCAGACGCTAGTCACCTTCACTGAACTGACAGTGTGTAGAGTGTTCTAGAATAATTAATTTCCAACACTGAGATCATTTATTTCATGCAGTCTACCACGGCAACTTTTGGAGTCCTATATATCAAGGCACCTCTGCTTCCTTGGTATCATTTAACCCTGATAACAAGCCTGCACTGTGAGTGTTACTTTCTCTGTTTAATTCCGAAGTAAAAGGAGGAACAGTGCAATTAGGAGTTTGGCCAGTTCCCTATGGCGAGTTAGCTGAGCTTCAATCCTTGTCTGAAGCCTTCCAGTGAACCCTGGCTGGGCGTTTTCACCTCTCCATGCCCTTTTTCTCTCAAAACGTGTCACCCGGGGGGTTTCCCGATGGTGTCTTCAGGAACCACACCCCGTACAGAAGTCAGTTATTGACAACCCTGCCCCAACAAAAGCTTCTCGCTTTTGTCTGGAACCGCCTTGCTTGTCTTGGTTGCCACCAGCAATGAGCTCCAGCCTCCTGGCACACCCCGTCCTCATATGGATTTTTCCTCCTTCCTCCCATCTCTTCCCCATCTGTAGACACAGTCTAACCCAGATCTTCCCAGGGGCCCTTCTCCACATCTTTAAGTGCTCCTAGAGGCGGCAGTGAGCGTCTTCTGTATCCCTTTAAGCACCAGTCACTACCCTAAGCCTCAAACCCGATGCCCCTCCCGCCCAGGCTCTCAGCAGCTCACTCTGAAGCCCCCACGACCAAATCCTTCCTCCGTTTTCCGCTAGGGGGCAGCCTTTCCGTGTCTGTCCGCTCAGATTGACTGGCAAATGCAAAGTGCTCAAGGCTCCTGTGTGTTGGGGGGGGGGGGGGGGGGGGGCGGAGGGCAGTGACTGCTGAGATGCTGCATTTCAACAGGAATCAGCCTGAGAATTATACAATAGTTATTTATTAAGCACTTGTTATAAGGTGCTTACTAAAGTGTGTCCAAGTTACTAAAGTGTGTCCAAGTCACGATGCTAAAAAAACTTCCCATGCCGGATGTTGTTCTGTGTTTCCCCAAATCCACAGGACCCAACTGAGTCAGAGAGGGTAGGCGCAGGGTCACAGAGCCGGGAGGGACTGAGCCCAGATGCTACTTCCGTTAGGCCGACAATTGCCCCTTTCTCCCAAGTCAGCACTGCCTGATAGAAATATGGAAGGCACACATGGAATTTAAAAATTTCTATCAAAGACAAAAAGGTTCTATTTATAGGCCTCCCCAGGCGAGCTTACTGAGAAATTCCTGCAGGTGTCTATGTTTGACCCTCTTTCTTTTTTAGGTCGTGGTGCCCTTCATTCTCAGAAAATAGACAACGACTACAAAACCTACCCTTCTCTAGCCCAGGACTACAACCACATCTTGGCAGAGCATGGGACAGAGCATCCTGAGAAACTCCGTCACCTCTTGTCTACCTGGTCAAGAGTGGATACCCTCCCCACCCCGCCCCACCATGGTGGTGGCTGTAAGCCTCTGTCACAACCTTAATTTTTTCATTGATTTCATTATTTGGCAATGGTTCTTAAATGCTCAGTTTTGTCTTTCCCGAGTCTTTTTTTCCCCCCAAATTCTTATGTAAATTCTAATTAGGACAGTGCAATATTGGTTTCAGGTGTAGAATTCAGTGATTCATCACTTACAGACAACACACAGTGCTCATCATAACATGTGCCTTCCTAATACCTATCGCCCATCGAGCCCATCTCCCACCTCCGTCTCTCTATCAATCCTGTTTGTTTTCTATCTTTAAGAGCCACTTATGGTTAGTTTCTCCCTTTTCTTTGTTTTTTTACTCTCCCATATGTTCATTTCTTTTGTTTCTTAAATTCCACATATGAGTAAAATCATATAATATGTGTCTTTCACAAACTGACATATTTCGCTTAGCATAATATACTCTAGCTCCATCCATGTGATTGTAAATGGCAAGATTTTCCTTTTTGATGGCTGAGTACTATTTCAATATAAGAATCAATGAGTAATATTCATATTATATATGAGTATTCATTACATGTATTTGCAAAAATCCATATCTTCTTTACCTGTTCATCACTCTGTGAACATGTGGGCTCTCCCCATAGTTTGCCTATTGTTGATAATGCTGCTATAAACATCAAGGTATATGCAACCCTTTGAATCTGTATTTTTGTATCCTTTGGGTAAATACTTAGTAGTGGAATTTCTGGATTGTAGGGTCGTTCTATTTTTAACATTTTGTGGAACCTCCATACTGTTCTCTGGAATGCCTGCACCAGTTTGCATTCCACCAACAGTGTAAGAGGGTTCCCTCTCTCCCTAACCTAGCCAACATCTGTTGTTTCTTATGTTAATTTTAGCCATTCTGACGAGTGTGAGGTCTTATCTCATTGTGGTTTTGATTTGTATTTCCCAGACGATAAGTCATGATGAGCATCTGTTCATGAGTCTGTTAGCCATCTGGATGTCTTCTTTGGAGAAGTCTCTTTTTATGTCTTTTGCCCATTTCTTCACTGGCTTGTTTGTTTTTTGGGGTGTTGACTTTGGTAAGAGTGGGGAGTTCATGTCTGCCGCTCTCCAGGAAGCCCTCACAGAATCACGAATAACCACTCCTCCTGTGTTCCTAGGTCCCATCAGATCTCTGCCTCCACCATGTCTGTGGCAGGCCTGTCCACTTGCCAGGCTGCGTCGCACTCGTGTGTTTTATCTCAGGCATGGCTGTATTTCAAAACCCCACGCTTCAGAGACCCCTGTGGCATGGACCTGCACTCATTCTCTGGGTGATGGTCTGGCTGCACTGTGGCTGCTGCTGGCTTGTCCTAGAAAACCCCCATGCCACCTTGCTGTGGTTTATGGTTTATGGTAAATCACAACATACAACCAGCGTGAGGATTTGCTGTCCTCAACCAATGTCTTTGTGCCTATAATGGTGAATGGGCCAGCTCAATAGCGCCCGTATGGTCTTTGGCCAGCAGACAGGCCATATCACCTCTACCAAGCAGTCCAAGCAGGGGAACGACTTCTCCCGTTGCAACCCAGGGGATCCTCAGACTGTGCTGCCTGCTCTGGGAGCCCAGCCCTGCTTCCCCACTGGAGCACCACAAGGCACGATCCTGGCTATGACACTGACCTCTGAAACTTCAAATCTTTTAATGTTATTTATTTATTCATTTATTTATTTATTTTTCTTTTTAAAAAATTTTTATTTATTTTTTAGAGCGAGATAGAGACAGAGTGAGCAGGGGAGGGTCAGAGAGAGAGGGAGATACAGAATCTGAAGACAGGCTCCAGGTTCTGAGCTAGCTGTCAGCACAGATACCAATGTGGGGCTCGAACCCACAAACTGTGAGATCATGACCTGAGCTGAAGTCAGACGCTTAAGCGACTGAGCTACCCAGGCACCCCTGACCTCTGAAACTTCAGACTCTGTACTTTACTGTGTCTAAAACCTGGCATTATTGAAGCCTTCTCCTTTTTCCCAATCAATGGTTTTACAGAACACTTTTCCTGTGCAGTCCCCTGCCCATGTTTTACGCTTTTTTCTCCCATTCTTTTTCTTTTTTGTTCTCTCTCACTACTCTCTTGGGGATCAAGTCTTCTCCTCTGCGGCACCTGGAACTTTTTCCCCCACAAATCAACTCCACAGTTCCTACCTTCCAAGGATCATTTTTTTTGTTTGTTTGTTTGTGGAGCTGCAGATTTATTCTCTAAGATTTCTGATTGATTTCTTGGGTACTTACAATGATTTGATATTTGTCTAGTTGTGTTTTGAGGGAGGATGCAAGGTTAGGATCGCCCTACTCCACCGCCATTTTAACCCACTCTCCGAATCCTTTATTCTGATTTATTTTCGTGATACTGTAATAATTTCTGAGCATTTGAGACAAGTGCATAGATGGTATATTTTCTTATTTCTTGATTTGGTTGATAACTTACTTTATTTTAGTTCTCACAGATAATTAATAAGATCTGAGTTCTAAATACTTAAAATGTTATTAATGTTCATACATTATCTTTAAAAAGTCACATCTGACATTTTTGTTTGCTTTTAGCAGTCCTTTACTTTCTGGCAGTGTAAGATGTTTAAGTTCATCTTGTATTTGCCCTGTCTAAGTTTATAATCAGGTATTTCTCCAAGGAGACCTAGTTCCTTTATTAAGGAAGGCATTTATCCTGAAACTGGGTTTGCCCATAGCTACAAGGGGTGCCGCTGCTTCTAGATTTTCACAATGGACAAAAATAGAAAATGTGTGTGTTTGCATGTTTGTATATGTGTGTATATGTATTATAGGGGTATGTATACATATAATATCTATTTATTCACTTATGTTTATCTATTTGTTCACATATATAATTCTAAACATGAATTTATATTGATGTCTTCAACTCTAATCCAGTGCCACATGTTAATTCTAGCCTTCCCCTTTTTCTAATTTATAACTTTCATCTCTGGGAGTGAACTATCATCCACCATCCATATATTTATCTATTCAATCTGCTATACATATAAAGCAGCTTCAAAGCTGTTGAACTGTACTCCATGAAAAATAAAATTTCCAACTAGAGTATAGTGATAATGTACATTTCTCTTTAGTTCAGCTATATAAATTCCAGCCACAGCATCATTTTCCACAGGGGCTTAAGTCAGCTCCTCCCCTCTCCCCCCAACCTCCCATGAAGTCAGACACCTGGAGTACAGTTACATTTATTTGTCATGGCCTTCATTCTATCCAAAGTATCCCCAAATTCTGGTTAACTATTTTTTGTAAATTTGCATACAATTCACTCCTTATGATATACGATTCTATGGTTTTTACAAACACCTGAGTACCACACAAAACAGAACAGTTATATCATCCTGGTTCTTGGACCTTCAGATTCAGATGGGGACTTAGATGTTTGTCTTCCTTGGTTCTCAGCTTTCCTGGGCCCCTAACATGCAGGTTGCAGCTTCCATAGTCATGTGACTTATCCTTCCCAATAAATCTCTTTCTCTATATCTTATTGATTATCTTATTGATTCTGTTTCTCTGGAGAACCCTGACTAATTCACCTCTCAAAAGCCTCACCCTCTAATATCATCACATTGGGGATTCGGATTGTAACATATATGTTTGGAGGAAATACAAATATTCAGACCAAGTACTCCATTCAACCATTCTGTTGAGAGACATTCTTGTTTCCAGTTTGGGGAATTATGAATAAAGTTGCCATAAAATTTCACAGACAAGCTTTTCTGTAACTTTTCATTTTACTTGGGTAAATACTTAAGAATGTGATTTCTGGGTCATATGGTAGTTTATATTCACTTGTATAAGGATTTGCCAACCATCTTCTAAAGTAGCTGTACCATTTTTTGCATTCCCACCAGCAAAATGAATAAGTGTCTCTTTTGGTACATATCCTTACCAGCACTTGATAGTGCCAAATTTTCTTTTTTAATTTTAGTTGTTCAAAGTGTTATTAAATTGACTCTTAATACTTAGTATTATAAATAGTTCTATGTTGCTCTGTAAGTAACCTAGTTGTGTTTTTATTGTTTCCTGATTAAAACTCGCAAAATTTCCTTCCTATTTGAGGAAATTTGAAATTACACCAGGATATCTGTATGCATCCCTCCCATGCCCCATTGTGTTTCTGATAAAATTCTCAAATCTTTCATAAGATCTGAAAATTTTTGTTCTTGCATGCTTGAAGCTTTGCTATTCCTCCACCTACACACTCTGCTTTGAGGAATGTCTAATTTTGTAGAATTTGGATCATCCATTTCTCCTTTTCATATACTTTATTTTTCTGATATTTGGCATTTCTTTAATTTTTGCTTTACACTTTACAAAAAGTCCATTTTTTCTATAATCTATGTCTCTCTGATTTATTTGAGTTTACATTGAGCTTTGTTGTTTGTTTATTTCCTTGCTCCCCAATGGTTCCTTTTACATACAACTTAACTTGTTTTTATAAAATAAGTACACTGGACACATTAATTAAAATTTATAAAGCATTGATTCCATCACAGCCATTTGTTCTGAATGCCCAGACCCTTCTTACTGCTTTTTGACTTCTTCCTTCTCTTCATATGGCATGGTAATTTGATGTTATCTTTTCACGTCCAGGAATGTGTAGCTTTCTGTGAGCAAGTCTGTTGCCTGAAATGTTTTGTGGCAGTGGAGTAGAGAAAGAAGACTCTTTTTGGAAGAAGATGGATGCATCTACACCAATAAACAAGTCTGTTTTGTACCAAAATAGAGATAGGTCTAGGGGCTTTCTAAGAGCAAGGTGGCTGACCTGGAGGTATTTTAAGATCAAAACTGTAAACTCAAGTGTTGTCTTGCCTATGCAAAGTAAAGGACTCAAGAGAACATGTTTTCGTCTGTAGCTCCGTGTATGGTCCTGGAACCTTAATGATTACTTTTCATGACTGAGTTCCAATTGATTCAGTATCAGCCTGTGCTGGTGAAGTCCTTTTAAGATTTTTTTTAAAATTTAAAAGTAATCTCTACACCCATTGTGGGGCTAAAACCTACAAACTCAAGATCAAGAGTTGCATGCTTTACCAACTGAGCAACCAAGTGCCCCAGTGAAGTCTTAAAAGTGGTTTCATGTAGTTAGATGTTTTTAAGTAATCAGAAATGTGGAGACTGGCCAAGGGTGTTGTAATAGTTTCCTAGGGCCACCTCAACTAATGAACACAAACTCAGAAGTTTAAAACTATAGAACTCACAATTCTGGACAATGGAAATCTCAAAATAAGGTGTTTGTAAGGTTGGTTCCCCTGGAATTTCTGGGGCATGATCTGTTCCATGTTTCCTTCTCAGCTTCTGGTGATTACCAGCAACTCTTGACACTTTAACTTATAGGTACATCATTTCTATCTCTGCCTCTCTTGTCACATGGTGTTCTTCCCCAGATGTCTGTGTGTCTGTGGCCATATTTCACTCTTCTTATAAAGACAGCAGTCATATTGGATTAGAGTGCACCCTATGATCTCATTTACCTTGATTATATCTGCAAAGATCCCATTTCCAAATAAGGTTACAGTCACAGGTTCCAAATGGTAACTATTTCTGGTGAAACACTATTCAACCCAGTAGAAGTGTTGGGGGATTATTTTCACTGCTGTGCTAAGCTGTTTCCCCATCTCGCATGTATTTAGTGGCCAGAAGTTAGCTGGACACTCCTGGCTTTTTTTCATTGATATTTAACATTTGAAGAGCACCAATTCAATGAGTCCTTTATTTCACTCATGACAGTTTAATCAAATAGAGCCTGAGGAAAGCCTGGTGCAGAGAATTATGTAGTTCACAAATTGAACCTTAATCTGTCCTTTTACATGCTACCCCAGACTCTGCCTTGCTTCCATGCTCTGTTACTCTGACACGGGAGAGGGAGACTACAGAGGTCCCCCATTTGCTTTGGCTGGATGCTTGGCATGCGTACCACAGACTCTGATATAACTTGCTTGATATGATACATTTTTTAAAGTTTTATTCCATCTTTGGTACTTTCTTTTGCCATCTTCATAAATATTGAAGACAGTCTCTTGCATCTCTTACAGGATTTCCAGTCTTGTGCCTGCACTTAACAAACATCTAGGAAGTATATTTAAATGCATTAGTATTAATAGATACTGAATATGTTTAAGTCAGTGATAGAGACTTTGGGGGAATGGAAAACCTTTCTTGTGTCTCTGAAACCACAGGGTATTCCAAACAGATGGGATTAAAGATGACGGAGAGGAGACTAGATGGAAATATAAATATATATTGAGCACTGAAAAATGGCAGGAAATACAGAGCATTATTTCAAAGCCATGTAGTTCCTACAAGACTTCTATGAGACCAGAATTAGTCCACTTTTATAAATAAGGAAGCCGAATTACATGGGTGAAGTAATCTGTTTACAAGTTACATAGCTACTAAGTGATAAAACAAAGATTCAAACTCAGGTGTTTCCAAATCAAAGTCTACATTCTACTTGTTACATCTTTTTATTATTACTGTGGGGTAATGTCAGTACTCCCTGAACCAAGAAGTTTCACTGTTTCTTATTCATTCTTAGAAAATACTGCTCCTCTTATCAATTCTGCAGACCTACCAATCCTGACTTTAAAACTCAAAAATTCTCTTGATTAAAATATTCTATAAGACACAGATGGTAAAATTAAGGCAGAGGATCACTGACCATGTGATATGCAATGAGGACACTGAGAATTTCTATGCTCATCCTTCTCCAGCTAGAACGTATCCGTCAGCTTGCCTACAATTCCTGACCAGACAGCCTTCCTTCTTTAAGCAAATATTTGTTGAGGGCTTAATATGTTCCACAAATTGTTTTGTGCAGACTCTGGAAATTTTAGGGAAATATATGTGTCATATGGAGAAGTAGTCATTCCACTCTTTAGGAAAGGTGAGATACCTTTGTTAGGAATCTCAATGGCAACATTTGGTGCTCTGGGTCCTTTGACCCACTTTCACAGTGCTGAGAAAAAAGTGTGGGGATGAAAATAAGAAGGTGAGAAGAATTTAGAGAATAAAAAAATAAGATATACCTTGTTTACTTGAGCTTGAAGCTGGTGACTCTCAATCAAGTGAGGAAGTTTGTTAGCAATTTCCATCCAAGGCCTATAATGATCTGGAAGTTCTTTCTGCATTCAAAATAGAAACATCTCAGTATTTTTGACTCTCTGGGAAGCATAATCAGGGTAGTAACTACCTGATTTCAGATTTCAGTATCAAAGTAGAATTCAGGTCAGTTCAGTTGAACAAATACTGACAATTCACTGCATTCTGGGACTTATGCTAAGCACTGCAAACACACAGATGACTGAAATACAATCCTTGGGAATAAGGAGTATATGGTCTAGTAAGGCAGAAAAAAAATGTAGTCAGGTATATCCCAATGCAATGTAATATGTTCAGTTACTGATGTCTGTATACGTTTAATAACTTGTAAAGAAGATGAAGTTGTTAATTCTGTCAATGGTTGTGACATATTAAAGGGAAGTATTTGTAGAAATATGAGAATTGAGGCCAGTATTAGAGTCTGAAAGTGACTTTGGTATGTGACAATTTGAAATTAGAAGTCAGTAAAAGAGAAGAGATAGTGGATAGAGATAACTCCTTGGAACTACAGATGATTCAGTGTTACTGGAATATAAGGCTCAAAAGAAAAGGTGATGGCAGATGAGAATAGAAAAATCATATCATATGTGCTTTTAACAAAGTACATAAGAATTTTCTTTTTATGTTGTGGGTGGAATGATTTGATTTGAATTTTAGACAGATACTTTTATTTATAAGATTCGAAGATATAAAGTCAGACTAGGAAGGCTTTGAAACACTATTTGAGGACTAAATTTAGTTAATGACAATGAATTTAAAAAGTAAAAGGCAAGCATTCAAGAAATATTTGGAAAGTAAAGTTAAAATGATGAGGTGATCAAATTTAGAGGTGGAGGCTAAAGGCATGATGACTTCTATCATCATTGCTTGTGTTGGACCCATGGGTTACCAAGTAAAATATAGGCTGAATTTCAGCAATCCTAACTCCATCCCAGGACATGGCACATTGTACCTATTACTGTAAGTAAACTTTTATTGGAATACAGCCACATTCATGTGTTTATATGTTGCCTAGGGTGCTTTCACAATACAGCAGCAGAGTCGGGTAGTTGAGACAGAAAAAAGATACGGTATGCAAAACTCAAAGTACTTACTATTCGGCCCATTACAGAAAAAGTTTGCCACCTCCTGGTCTATCCCTATGGTCTGGGCTAGGCCTCCTTTTTCAGTGTATAAACTGTACAACTGAATGTTGTGTTTCTGATTAAAAAGGAGAGGTCATAAAGATGATAGGCACGTTTATGAAATAGGTAACTGAATGAATTGATGGGAACACAATTTGAAACAAAAATGCAAGGGGATGTCAAGGTGAGTGCATAAAAATAGTGAATTTAATTTTTGATATATACAGCCTAAAATGTCTGTGGAATGTCAAGATACAGCCAGATATTGGGCAGGTGCATTTACAGTTTGAAGTTCAGGAAAAACTCATTAGAAATACATAGCTGGGAGGCATAACTACAGTTATGTAGTTCACATGTTCTTCACATGTACTTCAAACCACAAGAGTATATAAATAAAGTCATTTGGGAGAAGTCACAAAGTGAAAGGAGAAGACCGAGATCAGCACACTGAGGAATTTGACAACCCAGAAAGAGGATCTAAATCCAGCAATACAGATCAACAAGACGTTCAACAATTCAGAAGGGAATCCCCCTACAGAAGTCAAGACATTAGATTTCAGATAAGAAGGGAATTATCCAAGGGTACCTTGGTGGCTCAGTCCATTAAGTGTCTGATTTCAGCTCAGGTCATGATCTCACATTTCATGAGTTCAAGCCCACATTGGGCTCTGTGCTGACAGCTCAGAGCCTGGAGCCTGCTTCAGATTCTGCGTCTCCCTCTCTCTCTCCCTCTCTTGCTCACCTTTGTAAGTACCTCTCTCTCTCAAAAATAAATACAAAAATATTTAAAATTTAAATAAAAAGAAGGGCAACATCAGAAGGTCAAATGTATCACTGGAAAGTTAAAGAAAAACCAAGAAGAAGGGCCAAGATGGTAGAGTAGCCTGGAAGGATTATTGCCTCTCCAGTCCCTGAAATATAACAAGACCAATACCAAACCATGTTGCACACCTAAAAAAGTTGATTTGAGAATTAACACAACAATCTGCACAACTTGAACCAAAGACCTCAGCAAGTGTGTACAGAGTGTAGAGAGATGAACTTGGGGAGAGACAAGCTGCAGAGGGTAGAGAGCTGCTTTTGCTTGTGGAGAGGATGGAGACGGGGGGAGAGTACAGTAAAGGCACCCCTCTCCCCAAAAGCAGCTGGAGAGGAAGAGTGGAAACAGCTGCAAGGGACTGAACAAAAAAGGGAGAAAAGAGAAATGAGAGGGTTTAAATTCCATTAAGAGTATACACAGGGGGAACACCAGGTCTGAAACTCCACAGCCTAATATCTGGAGGAGCTCTGGTGGGAAGTGTGAAGCCCCAGGAGCAGAGAACAAGGTCTGAGGAGTTCTTGGGCCCCACAAGGAGAGGTGGTTCCCATGCTGAGAGGATGTTTGGCAGAGACTGTGCAGCTTCACCAAAGGCAAAGGTTCTAGAGGACCTAGAAAACACGTTCACTAATGTTGGAAAGGTGAAGTCTGGTGTCAGATGTGTGTTGTGATTTATCATAATCCTTGAAATGCTACTGCTACATGATCATGTCAACATTTTCTGGAGCAGGCTGGCGCCCAGCTGCAGTTTCTGAGCACATAGCATCACTGTCACACAAACATTCCAGGGGGCAGCTTGGCACCAACTATTGCTCCTCAAGACCCTTCCCCAGAAGGTCTGAGTCGGTCAAAGCTGTAGGACCCTCAGAATGAGGGATTCGAGATAAAATTTGGGAGAGAGGTGCCGCCTGTTAAGTTGAGGATAGCATAGAAGCAGGGAGTGAACTGAAGCAGGAGAAAAGGAGGGGTGCTTGATTGCCTGGCAGAGAGAGCAAAGAATTCTGAAACTAGATTTGGGATAGCTGGCTAATGCCATTTTATCCCCTTCTGTGCATGTACATAGACACCTACACATGCCACAACAGTCCACCCCAGTAAACTGAAAGTGTCATTAGTGAGACTAGAGACTACACCAAACCCTGTCGAACTGGCCAACCACACAATTGAGGAACACCACAGTCTTTCCGCCTGCTTAATTTAAAAGTGTTTCATAGTTTGACTTCTAGGGGAAACTGGATGTAATTTCAATCATATTTCATTCTGTTCACTGGTCCATCTATTCAATTTTTTCTTTTTCTTTTCTTATTCTTGAATACAGAAAGAGACAAAAATATTTTTATTTTTCATTTTTATAAAAAAGATTTTTCTTTTATTTTTTTCTACCATGTTTTTTATTTTTTGTAAATTTTTAAAATTCTATTTCACTTTCATCAATTCATTTTATTCTATTTTGTTGTGTTCATTTAAAAAAATCTTTCCTTTTCCTTTTCTTTTCTTTCCCTTTTTTCTCTATTCTGTCAAGCTTCTTTCAATATCCAGACCAAAATACACCTAGGATCTAGCATCCTTTATTTGATTTTTTGGTGTTGTTTTAATTTTTTAATTTTATTATTTCCTTTTCTTCCTTCAAAATGATGAAATGAAGGAATTCGCCCCAAAAGAAAGAATAGGAAGAAATGACAGCTGGAGACTTAATCAACACAGATACAAGCAAGATGTCTAAACCAGAATTTAGAATCATGATAATAAGAATACCAGCTGTGGTTGAAAAAGCACAGAATCCCTTTTTGCAAAGATAAAAGAAGTAAAATCTAGTAAGGATGAAATAAAAAATGCTATAACTGAGATGCCCTCTCGAATGATACCATAACAGCGAGGATGGATGAAGCAGAGCAGCAAATAAATGATATAAAAGACTAACTTATGTAGAAAAATGAAGCAGAATAAAAGAGGGAGACTAAGGCAAAAAAAATATGTAAGAATTAGAGACTTATTAAAAATTCTGATAATAATATCAGAATAATAAGGGTCCTAGAAGATGAAGAGAGAGAAAAGGGGGTAGAATGTTTATGTGAGCAAGTCCTAGTGGAAAACTTTCCTAACCTAGAGAAAGACACAGACATCAAAATCCAGGGAGCATAGAGAACTCCCATTAGATTCAACAAAGACCAACCATCAACAAGGCATATCATAGTCAAATTCACAAAATACTTAGGCAAAGAAAGAATCAAGAAAGCAGCAAGGGAAAAAAAAGTCCTTAACCTACAAAGGAAGACAGATCAGGTTCACAGCAAATCTGTCCATGTAAACATGGCAGGCCAGAAGAGAGTGGCAGGATATAATCAATGTGCTGAATCAGAAAATATGCAGTCAAGAATTCTTTATACAGCAAGGATGTCACTCAAAATAGAAGGAGAGATAAAAGTTTCCCACGCAAACAAAAATTAAAGGAGTTTGTGACCACTAAACCAGCCCTGCAAGAAATCTTAAGGGGGACTTTCTAAGGGGAAAAAAGATGGAAAAAAAAAAAAAAGACCAAAAGCAACAAAGACTAGAAAGGACTAGAGGACAACACAGAAACTCCAACTGTATAAGCAACACAATGGCAACATTCACATTTTTCAGTACTCATTCCAAATGTCAATGGACTAAATGCTCTAATCAAAAGACATAGAGTAACAGAATGGATAAGAAAATAAGATTCATTTATGTGCTGTTTACAAGAGACCTACTTTAGACCTATAAACACCTTCAGCTTGAAAATAAGGGGATGGAGAACCATTTAACATGCTAATTGTCGCCAAAAGAAAGCCGAGTGGCTATATTTATATCAGAGAATCTAGATTTTAAAGACTGTAACAAGAGATGAAGAAGGGTATTATATAATAATTAAGGGGCCTATTCACCAAGAAGATCTAACAATTGTAAACATTTATGCTCCAAATGTGAAAGCACGCAAATATATAAATTAATTAATCACAAACACAGAAACTCATAGATGATAATACCATAATAGTAGAGGTCCTCAACACCTCACTTATAGCAAAGGACAGACCATCTAAACAGAAAATCAACAAGGAAACAATATCTTTCAATAACACACTGGGGTAGATGGACTTAACATATATTCAGAATATTTCATCCTAAAGCAACAGAATACACATTCTTCTTGAGTGCACATGGAACATTCTCCAGAACAGATCACATACTGTGACACAAATCAGCCCTTCACAAGTATAAAGAGATCAAGATCATACACATATATTTTCAGACCACAATGCTATGAAACTCGAAATCAACCACAAGAAAAAATTTGGGAAGATAACAAGTACTTGGAGACTAAAGAACATCCTATTGAAGAATGAATGGGCTAACCACAAAGTTAAAGAGGAAATTAAAAAGTATATCAATGCCAGTGAAAATAATAACACCACAGCCCTCAAAAATCTCTGAGACTCAGCCAAGATGGTCATAAGAGGGAAGTATATAGCAATCTAGACCTTCCTGCAGACAGAATAAAGGTTTTAGATACACAACCTTACCTTACACCTTAAAGAGCTGGAAAAAGTAAAGCAAATAAAACTCCAACCCAGCAGAAGACAGGAAATAATAAAGATTAGAGCAGAACTCAATGCTATTGAAACCAAAAACAAAGAAACAAAAACAGTAGAACAGATAAATGAAACCAAGAGCTGGTTCTTGGAAATAATTAACAAAACTGATAAACCCCTAGTCAGTTTGATCAAAAAGAAACAAGGAAAAGACCTAAATAAATAAAATCAAGAATAAAAGAGGAGAGATCACAACCAACACTGCAGAAATACAAATAATAATAAGAGAATATTATGAGCAATTATAGGCCAATAAAGTGGGCAATCTGGAAGAAATGGACAAATTCCTAGAAATATCTAAACTACCAAAACTGAAGCAAGAAGAAATAGAAAATATGAACAGATCCATAACCAGTAAACAAATAAAATTAATAATAATAAAAAAAAATCTCCCAAAAAATAGGAGTCCAGGGCTGATGGCTTTCCAGGAGAATTCTACCAAATATTTAAAGAAGAGTTAATACCTATTCTTTTGAAGCTGTTCTAAAAAATAGAAATGGAAGGAAAATTTCCAAACTCATTCTATGAAGCAACATTACCTTGATTTCAAAACCAGACAAAGTCCAATTGTAGGAGAACTACAGACCAATTTTCCTGATGAACATTGATGCAAAAATCCTCAACAAGATATTAGCCAATTGGGTCAAACAATATATTAAAAGAATATACTAAAAGAATTATTCACCATGACCAAGTGGGATTTATACCTGGGATGCAGGGTTGATTCAATATCCACAAAACAATCAGTGTGATACATCACATCAATAAAGGAAAGGATAAGAACCACAAGATCCTCTCAATAGACATTCAGAAAGCCTTTGACAAAATACAGCATCCTTTCTTGACAAAAACCCTCAAGAAAGTAAGGATAGAAGGATCATACCTCAAGATCATAAAAATCATATATGAAAGACTCACTGCTAATATCATCTTCAATGGGGAAAAACTGAGAGCTCTCCCTCTAAGTCAAGAACAAGACAGGGATGTCCACTCTCACCACTGCTATTCACCATAGTATTGGAAGCCTTAGCCTCAGCAATCAGACTACAACAATAAATAAAAGGCATCCAAATTGGCCAGGAGGAGGTAAGACTTTCACTCTTCACAGAGGACATGATACTGTATATGGAAAACCCAAAAGATTACACACACACACACACACACACACACACACACACACACCTGTTAGAACTGATCCATGAATTCAGCAAAGTTGCAGGATATAAATCACTGCACAGAAATCTGTTGCATTCCTATACACTAATAATGAACCAACAGAAAGAGAAATCAAGGAATCAATCCCCACTTATAATTGCACCAAAAACCATAAAATACCTAGGAATAAACCTAACCAAATAGGTCAAAAATCTATACACTGTAAACTATAGGAAGCTTGTGAAAGAAAGTGAAGAAGACACAAAATAATGGAAAAATATTCCATGCTCCTGGATTGGAAGAACAAATATTGTTAAAATCTCAATATTATCCAGAGAAATCTACATATTCAATGCAATTCCTATCAAAACAACAATAGCATTCTTCACAGAGCTTGAACAATCTTAAAATTGTATGAAACCACAAAAGAACCTGAATAGCCAAAGAAATCCTGATAAAGAAAACCAAAGCTGGAGGCGTCACAATCCTAGACTTCAAGATGTATTATAAAGCTGTAATCATCAAGACAGTATGTTACTGGCACAAAAACAGATACACAGATCAATGGAACAGAATAGAGAACCCCAAAATGTTGGAGGCCTGCTCCGGCCGGGGTCTAGGGGTCCCTAAAGGATGGACGGTGTTGGCGAGGGAGGGATGAGAGAGGCCCGAGATTCTTTCTGGTCATCAGGCAGACATCTCTGCCCTGACTGGGGCTCAACTTTATTTTATAATTAAGTGTTTGGGGGATGGCACAGAGGTGGCATTTGCCTTAGACAATGATTTCTGATGACAATCTTCTTTGATATGTATGAATTTCCCGGAACATAGATTTGTAGAAGACTCATGCATAACCTTTTTTTTTTTTTTTTCAATTTATTTCTAGGAGAGAGAGAGAGAGACAGCGTGAGCAGGGGAGAATAAGAGAGAGAGAGGGAGACACAGACTCTGAAATAGGCTCCAGGCTCTGAGCTGGCAGTCAGCACAGAACCCTACGAGGGGCTCGAACCCACGAACCGAGAGATCATGACCTAAGCGAACGTCGGAGGCTTAACCGACTAAGCCACCCAGGCGCCCCAACATAACCTTTATCAATAGTGATTGAGGTAGGGGATTTAGATGCTTATCCTATGGGGAAGGAAGGTATCCTTAGCATATAAGACAAAGTTTTTAGCATAAAAAGGGTGAAGATACTTCTTTTGTCGGCAGGGGTCAATAGCTTGTTTGTTTAAGGTAGAAGTATCAAGAAAAACAGGTCTTTCAGGAAACGCTTCTGCTCCCATAATCACAAAAGAAGTTCCTCAATAGGTTCCTTCACAGGGAGCAATCAGCATATTCAGGGCCAGAAAATGCTCCAAGCAGAAACAAGTGGGTGAGGGTGGATATCTGTCCTTAACTCTAAATTAGGCTCTTTGTCACAGTGCCAGACTTAATTGTAACTCTGTGTTCTTAGCCCCCTTTATTATGTAAGTCTTGGATCTGCAAGGCCCATAGGAAGAGCCTTTTGACAATCATCCACAATGTTTTCATCTGACGCCTCTTTTGAAAAGACAGGAATATGCTTTTCCTTATGAGCAATCTGTGTGGGGAATATCGGTCTGAGCTGGAATATTGTGAGGCCTGGCCAATACCAGTAGCCTCATTTCCAACATGAGCCAGTAGGAGCAGAGGGAGATACCAGTTTTCGTTTCTCTTGGCAGGAGCTGTGCAAATGCTACCAGTTCCTCGCTGTGACTGTCATCCCGGGAGGCCAGTGTGGCTCCCAGCACCATAATGGACCCACAAATGTATGGCCAACTCATCTCTAACAAAGTAGAAAAGAATATTCAATGGAATAAAGACAGTCTTTTCAGCAAGTAGTGCTGGGGAAACTGGACAGTGACATGTAGAAAAATGAACCTGGACCACTTTCTTAAACCATCCATAAAAATAAACTCAAAACGGATAAAAGACCTAAATGTAAGACAGCAAGCCATCAAAATCCTAGAAGATGAAGCAGGCAAAAATTTCTTTGACCTTGGCCACGGAAACTTCTTACTCATCACATCTCCAGAGGTAAGGGAATCAAAAGCAAAAAGGAACTATTATGACCACATCAAAATAAAAAGCTTCTGCACAGCAAAGGAAACAATCAGCAAAACTAAAAGGCAACTGACGGAATGGCAGAAGATATTTGCAAATGACATATCAGATAAAGGGTTAGTATCCAAAATCTACAAAGAACTTATCAAACTCAACACCCAAAAAATAAATAATCCAGTGAAGAAATGGGCAAAAGACATGAAAAGAGACTTCTATGAAGAAGACATGCAGATGGCTGACAGACACAAGAAAAGATGCTCAACATCACTCATCATCAGGGAAATACAAATTAAAACCACAATAAGATACCTCACACCAGTCAGGATGGCCAAAATTTGCAACTCAGGCAACAACAGATGTTGGCAAAGATACAGAGAAAGGGAAACCCTTTTGCACTGTTGGTGGGAATGCAAAGTGGTGCAGCCACTCTGGAAAACAGTATGGAGATTCCTCAAAAAATTAAAAATAGAACTACCCTATGACCCAGCAATTGCACTACTAGGTATTTATCCAAGGATACAGGTGTGCCGTTTCGAAGGGGCACATGCACCCCAATGTTTATAGCAGCGCTATTGACAACAGTCAAAGTATGGAATGAGCCCAAATGTCCATTGACAGTTGAATAGATAAAGAAGTGGTGTATATATATATACACACATACATACACATACAATGGAGTATTACTCAGCAATCAAAAAGAATGCATTTGCAACTATGTGGATAAACTAGAGTATATTAGGTTAAACCAAATTAGTCTGAGAAAGACAAATATTATATGACTTCACTTAGATGAGGACTTTAAGATGCAAAACAGATGAACATAAGGGAAGGGAAGCAGAATTAATATAAAAACAAGGAAGGGGACAAAACATAAGAGATTCCTAAATACAGAGAGTTGCTGGAGGGGTTGTGGATAGACTGATGGGATAAATGGGTAAGAAGTATTAAGGAAGACACTTGTTGAGATGAGCATTGGGTGTTACAGATAGAAAATGAATCACTGGAATTTACTCCTGAAATCATTATTACACTATATGTTAACTAATGTGGATGTAAACAAACAAACAAGCAAGCAAATGAGTAAACAAACAAATAAGAAAGTTAAAGATTGTCCTCCTTGACAGAAATTAAGTAGTTACTCATATATATATGTCTTATATATATATGGCATAGGGATTTATGTCAGAGTCAAGGAAGCAGGGTTTGAGATTTAGCGCACTGAGGAAGTGAGAACAGAGAGACCAAAAGCATAAATTTCTGTTCTTAGGAGAGCCACAGGGCATTAGCAAGGGGGCATTTGGGTCTGAGAGCTCTCAGTTTTCAGATGAGAACCTTGAGCATTTTAGTCTCGTACTCCAAGAGCTAGAGATTGAAGATAAAGGACAGACAGGAGTAAGTGCAGGCAAAATGTCACAGAGGAAGGGAAGAAGGGGACTAAGAGCCCAAAAGGAGCATCTGACTTTGGAGTGATAGAAGGAGAAAGTCTGGGTTTTGAGGAAATTTGTTTTATATGAACTTAATTTCTCACCAAATGGTAGTGAAAATCAGGTTCTGTGACTTGAAGAAAGGGATTGGTGTTAAATTAATTATAGAGGGGAGAAGAAACAGGAAATTCAACATAAAAATACAAATACAAACAATACAACATGTTATGATATATTATATTATGTATATTATACTATGCTAAAATAATTTATAAGACCCAGCCCAGTTTGGAAAGTGTAAGTAGGAAGAGGTATTGAACTGTAAGCTGTGTTCTTGTCTGATACATTAAAGAAAGAAGTTTCACATTATTTCCACACAGGAGAAATAAGGGAATGCTTTTCTTTTTATATTCTATGTTGAGAATGACCTTTCCTGGTCAGAAAAAATCCATCTCTTTGTGTGCTTTCTATTTGTTTTCATTTCCTCACTCCCTTACTCTTTTAAGGCTAAAGATAGTCCTTTTTCACTTGGCACCATGACTACTATCATCATTCCCAGCATAACTGTGCAAGCATATGTAATTCTGGGTTTAATTTAATATGTAACACATACAGGGATTATGTGAGGTAATACTCATAGCAGCTGAAGTTTCATACTTGGCCACGAGATTTCATATTTGTGTTAGGTTTCCGCTTCAGTGAAATCTTACCATATCAACAAATGTTGGAAGAGGGATTCCCTTTGGTGTTTAATCCTCTAATTAGGAAATACCTGTTGCAGTTCGAGTTTATTTTACATTATTCATCTTCATATTTTGGAGGGCATGAGGTTTGCATTCATTGACATACATAGAGGGGAACTAAACTTCTTGGTCCAATATGAACTATAAAATTGATGAGACCCATGATTCTTCATTGTGAGGTGGATGGTATTAAGAGTCATTCCTATTCAGCTTGTAAATGCCCCCGTCTCTTTTTTCTCCTCTCTCTCTTCCAAGGATAAAGAAATGATAGATTTTCTTTCATACATTCAACTCTTACATTGATTAAGAGTAAGTCCAGGTGCTTCACCAGGAATGGCTAGGTTTCTACCTATCTTTGAATTTACAGCGCTGGTGTTTAAAGACAGTTTCAAGGGATGAGACCCTCTGTACTTTTCTTATTTGAAAAATCAGTGGTAGGAGCAGTGAAGAAAATTTCATGGAATACATTTCTGCAATAGCACATTTCTGAAATCATAAGTGACTTGATTCAGGTGGTCATTCTTTGCTGTACACAAGCAGATAGAAATGCATCTGTTATAGAAGTGAGAAAAGCTGTGTGCTTTTTAAACCTTTTACAAATACTCAGCATATAAACTTGCATTTGAGCTTGCCAGTATTTTCTTGTTAACGTGTGTTCTTTCTCAAGGTTTCTAAAGTGTGCAGTGAATAACTCAAGAAGACCAGTTTCTTTTGGATTCCTTATATTATTTACTTAATTATATATTACTTGAGTCCATTCTAACATTGCAAATATTACCATAAATGAGTAAAAGTAAAATTGGTCTTCTGAAAATGTGTCCTGTGTTTTTAAGTTCCATAAATATGAAGTACATTCATTTTCATGGAAACTCAGTATCGTTTCTAAACCAGAAGCTTTTTTTCTCTTGTGCTAACAATGCTATAGGGACAACTAAAGGAGGGTTCTTTTCTGCTTAAAAATACATAATTATTGGATTTCTAGGTACATTAAAAATAAACTATGGTTTCAAACTGAAATCAATCAATCAGTCAATCCTGTATGATATTCCAGTATTCTATTAATAGATGTTACAAACTGTTTTTCATTTTTCACTATTAACAAATCTGAAACAGTCACCCATATACATTATTTGTGTATGTTTTCTTTTATTAGGACAAATTTCTAAAAGTGACTTGGTTTGATCAAAGATTCTGCCAATGGAAGAGTTAAAAATTACCTCTTGATTTTCTCACAGAAAAATAACATGAATTCATAATTGTAATCATAGTATGTGATATATAATTGCAGTCCCAGCTTATTTATGATTTTAGGAGCACTGAGCATTACCAAACTTTTTTTGTTTTGTTTTGCTTTTAACATAAGAAGTGTATTATATTATTGCATTAAAATTCTATAATTGTTTTAATACTTAATGAACTTATTAAAATAACTTCCCAGGAAATATACAAATGATGATTAAAAATAATACCATCAATGTTTATGGCAAAACAATCAAAAAGCACAAAATTTATAAGATAGAAAGTAAAATTTCCCTAATTCTCATCCTCCTATCTAACGACACCCCATGCAAATTTCTTGTGTGGTTTTCCAGAAATTGTATATGCTATCAAACAATTGTATACATTTAAAATATCATGATTATTAATGAGTTTGAGTATCTTTCCATATGGTTTGATCATTACATTTCATGTACTCATGTGAAATAGCCATTCACAAAAGGATAGTCAAAAGAACCAAAATTTTCATTCATGCCATTGGGCTTTACATTATGCTTTGAAAGTTCTTCCCATCCCAACAATATTTCCTTTAGGATCTTTCTAGTTTAACTGTTGATGCTTATATCTTGACCCCATCTACATTTGTGGTGTACATGTTATGAGTTAGAACATAGTATTCCATTTCCATCTCGAAATAGAGCCCAGAGATGTTGGATGAGTTTCCAATTTCCTGAGGTCACACATCTGGTCAGCGGCTGTGTCAAACCTCTTCTGACTCAGAGTTCAGTGTACTTAATACCTCCTCAGAGTAAACAAATGGAGAATAGCAGGTAGAGGAGGATAGAAGATGGGTGCAACTGGGTAGAAATTTGAAAGAAACTTTGCTTGTGTTTCTTTCTCTTCTTCTAATAATTAGATGATCCAGAAGTGGGGGGCAAAATGATTAAATTTTTGGCCTTTCTTCCTTTGTGAAGACCCATTTCCTATTTTATGTTATTCTTTTGCTAGATTTTCACATCTGTCACAGTATAATTTTCAAAAGGTTAAAAATTTACTCATACAAATATAGAATGTATGTCCAAAATATATTTGGCTCATTAATAAGAAAATCAGCAAGATGGCAAAGTTGGTTCAAAAACACTTGTTAAACTAGGTATTTATAGAGTTTTTTTTTTAAAAAGGACATGAAATCTAATTACTACATGGTTTAATAATAACCATAATCCAGTTAATGTCCTATAGGGCAGTACAATCATAACTTTAAGGTTATATCTTCTACTCACCAGAATTCAAAGGTTTATTTTTTTTATACAAACATCTTCAAGTTAATATGTAACTTCACAGATTGGGCCATAATCAATAGTATGTAGCACAGCAAACAAAGGGACATTCCCTGGATGATTACATAATACTAAGGTGAGACTGTTCGAGCTCCAGAATTGTATTAAATGAACACAGAGCTATCCTTTTCCTATATTATGGATAATTTTTCTTAACACTTTTATAATATGAAATAGAATAGGCTTTTAAAATAAACTACTTTAGGGGCGCCTGTGTGGCTTAGTCGGTTGAGCGTCCGACTTTCGCTTAGGTCATGATCTCGTGGTTCGTGGGTTCGAGCCCCGCGTCGGGCTCTGTGCTGACTGCCCGCTCAGAGCCTGGAGCCTGTTTCAGTCTGTGACTCCCTCTCTCTCTGACCCTCCCCTGCTCACGCTGTCTCTCTCTCCTAGAAATAAAAAAAAAAAGTTTTATAAAAAAAATAAAATAAAATAAAATAAACTACTTTATAGAAATGATAAAATCTTTGTTAGATTAGCACTTTGGTTCATTGAAACTTCTGGTTAAGAAAATAACACAGAAAGTTTAAAAATAAAAGTCTAAGTACAAATAAACCAGGAAAATGTCAACAAATTTAAGTGACAATATTATCCTAAAAATTAGAATTTAACCTATCAGAGATTAGAGTTTAAAACAGATGGTCTTTAGTGAAATAAAAGATTTAAATTTCAGTGGAAAAAACTCACCTGATATTGCAGTAAAGTGAAGTGAGGGGAAAGAAAGACCAGGTGGCTTTGAAGAGATAGATGGGCAGCATGAGGGGCCTCATAAGCTACATTAAAATATTTGGTTTTGTTCTAAAGGACAGTGAGAGAGTTTTAAAGAGGACAGTGATGTGCTTGGATTTTTGTTTCAAAGAGTCATTTTGACCGCTCTAGAGAGAGTTGTATAGCTGGGCAAACGTGGAAATGAGACAGGGTAGAAGGCACAACCCAGGGGGAAATGATGGTGGATTGTTGTAGAGTGGATAGCTAGGAGATACGTTTCAGAGACATAAAGCTGAATCCACTCATTCTCAAATGAATCATTTGTGAATAGTGAAGATTACTGTGAGGCTCAGGTGAGAAAAATGTAGTTAAGGTCAGTACAGGCCTCGTACCAAGTGGACATTTACTAAATAGTAATAACTACTATTATATTTTTTGTACAAACATCTTCAAGTTAATATGTAACTTCAAAAACTCAACTCTTTTTTTTTTTTAATGTTTTATTTAATTCTAGGAGAGAGAGAGAGACAGCGTGAGCAGGGGTGGGTCAGAGAGAGAGGGATTCATAGACCGAAACAGGCTCCAGGCTCTGAGCTGGCAGTCAGCACAGAGCCCGACGCGGGGCTCGAACCCACGAACCGCGAGATCATGACCTAAGCGAAAATCGGACGCCTAACCGACTAAGCCACCCAGGCGCCCCCAAAAACTCAACTCTTAATGAATATAGGAGAATGGCATAAATATATTTTGCGAATACAGTTGAAAATCTGAATTCAGTCCCTGTTTGGAAAACTAAAAGAGCACTTTTTAAATGTAGAAGTAGGATACAAATAAAACAATAGGCATAGAAAAAACGGAATTTTTTTTCAAAAACTTACTACCTAAAATTTCTTTAGGCTCAAGAATTGTAATATATTTTCTGTACCAGAGCATATTAAAAATGAGACAGCGTCTTCGGGCACCTTGGTGACTTAGTCGGTTAAGCATCCGACTTTCGCTTAGGTCATGATCTCGTGGTTTGTGGGTTCAGGCCCCGCATCAGGCTCTGTCCTGACTGCCAGCTCAGAGCCTGGAGCCTGTTTCAGTCTGTGACTCCCTCTCTCTCTGACCCTCCTCTGCTCACACTGTCTCTCTCTCTCTTTCCTAGAAGTAAATAAAACATTAAAAAAAAATTAAAAATGAGACAGCGTCTAATTCATCTTATGAAGATAATATAATCTCAGGAGCAGCCCTTGAAAGAATGATACTACTCTTATTTATGAATAAAAAAGGATAATCCTTAAAGAAAATATTATCAAATTGAATTCAATAGTATGTTACAAGACTAATCAATTTTGAGCATTGCTGTTAGTATAGTTTAACATTAGAAGATTATTATGGGAATTCAAACTGGTGCAGCCCCTCTGGAAAACAGTGTGGAGGTTCCTCAGGAAACTAACAACAGAACTCCCCTATGACCCAGCAATAGCACTGCTAGGAATTTACCCAAGGGATACAGAAATGTTGATGCATAGGAGCACATGTACCCCAATGTTCATAGCAGCACTCTCAACAATAGCTAAAACATGGAAAGAGCCTAAGTGTCCATCAATGGACAAATGGATCAGGAAGATGTGGTTTATCTATACCATGGAATACTACATGGCAATGAGAAACAATGAAATCTGGCCATGTGTAGCAACATGGATGGACTTTGAGGGTGTTATGCTTAGCGAAATAAGTCAGGCAGAGAAGGACAAATATCATATGTTTGCACGTATAGGAAGATTAGGGGGAACTTAACTGAGGACCATGGGGGAGAAGAAGGGGGGAAATGGAGGGAGGAAAGGGAGATAGGCAAACCACGAGAGACTCTTGAATACTGAGAAACAAACTGAGGACTGATGGATGCGGGGGGGAGGGGGGAGATGGGCATGGAGGGGGGCACTTCTGGGATCTGGGGATGAGCACTGGGTGTTATATGGAAACCAACTTAACAATAAACTATTTGTAAAAAAAAAAAAAAAAGAACAGATTCCAACCAAATTCAGTTAAAAAAAATTTTTTTTAATTAAAAAAATAAAAAAAAAAAGGTTATTATGTAGGGGGCGCCTGGGTGGCTCAGTTGGTTAAACATCTGATCTCAGGTCATGATCTCACCGTTCATGAGTTCGAGCCCCACTTCAGGCTCTGAGCTTGGAGCCTTCTTCATATCCTGTGTCTCCCTCTCTTTCCTCTCCTCCCCTGCTCACACTCTGTCTCTTTCTCAAAAATAAGTAAACATTAAAAAAATTTTAAAAGAAAGAAAATTATGATGCATGAAATTAGGAAAACCTAGAAAAAGAATATAAAAGATGTTTGAAGAGAATATTTTCATAAACTGTTGAAGGATATCCTGATTTGAGACTGAAGCTGAGTAGCTATGGATCGCAGTTCCCCCAGAAAGCAACTTGCCTTCTCTGGCCCCTCTCTCTACCTAGAAAGGGAGCACAGTCATTTCTCATAATCAACACTAGATAAATAATAGACTATAGCTTTTAATTGGCACTAAGCTAATTAGTCACTAGAGCACTCAAATCTTTTGTTTTGGTCTCTTATTGTATTCTAAGCATCTATCTAAGTGCCCTTGAATGTAGGGCATTTTGTCACTCACAAAATTGAAACAATGAATAATATGCTAGTGAAAAAAAATTGAGAGAATGAATAGAAAACCCAGAGAGGGTCATTAACTTTATACTAGAGAGAGGGAGAGACAAAGAGAGAGAGAGAGAGAGAGAGAGAGAGACAAAGAGAGAGAACAAACGGTTGGAGGCTTGAAAGAATGATGAGAAAGGGTTCTAAATTAGCTAGTGTTGACAAGGTATTTTCAGGGACAAGGTAGTGAATTTTTGTACAAACAGTTTGGTTTGAATTAAAACATCAAGGGTGAAATAGACACAAAAGTTTTACACATCAGTTTTATTTATAGTGAGAGAAAATTGTAATTGACCAATATGACCAATGTCATTTAAATTTCAGTGTTATATCATGCAAATGGCATTTGATGCAACCATTAAAATTATATTATTAACACTGACTAATTTCAGGCAAAAATTTATTTTATGGTATCAAGATAAACACGCAGAGAACAAGTTTGGATATGCAATAGGATTACAACTTTACGACTCTGCAAACATACACATATACACACACACAATCACATTCCTGGACATACACATTCTTTGGTAAATTACCCTCAGATTTCAAAGGTATTTTAATTCTATCATGGAGCCATGAATAATCAGTTTCAAACATGTTTAAAATTTTTGATATTTATTTAATATGCTTCTATTAATTTAGTAATAAAATAGCCATATTTAGAATATTTTTCATAAAATCATTCGTTGAGGCTGATGACAAGCCTGTATACCTCAGTAGTTCCCCAATTCATAAAAATTAACAATAAACAGTAAAAATAAATGTGAAGTAAAATATCAAACATTGGATTGTCAATTTATGGGACTTATTAACCTGAGATTAAATATAATGAAAAGATTTTGATCAATTATAAAGATGTTATTTCATTTTAAATTTTAACACTGATATATTTTTTGAGAGAGAGAGAGAGCCAGAAGATGAGCGGGAGAGGGCCAGAGAGAGAAGACACAGAACCTGAAGCAGGCTCCAGGTTCTGAGCTGTCAGCACAGAACCCGATGTGGGGCTTGAACCCACAATCACGAGATCATGACCTTAGCTGAAGTCAGACGCTTAACCAACTGAGCCACTCAGATGCCCCTAAAGATGTTATTAAAAAGAGTTGGGAGATATTCAGGGTAATCATGTTTCAAAATCAAATTAACACACATAGTTTGATAAATATTGGCATGATATTGCATGAAATGGGGTTATTCTATTTCAAATTGGTCACGATTTAGAAATTTGGGGCTGTATGGTCATAACTTATCTTGTCAGTAAGACCCATGACCAAAACTGGTCTAGAATTGAGTTCTAGACTCAAACTAGAGTGTCAAAATTAGAAGGGGTTTTACAGAGAAGTCATATCTAACGTTTACTGATTTCTCACTTTGATCCTTGTAGCATACCCATAAAGTGTTATTCTCACATAGGAAAAATACAGTTCAAAGAGATGAAATATAACTTGTTAGTTTTAAAACTTATGATAAGACTTTCAGCTGGAATTCAAACTCAAATCAGTATCTACTACAGAATCTGATTATGCCATTAATCAGAATTTGTCTTATTGACTATGCACTATTCTTTAACTAGAATGGTCCCAAGAGAAGAGACATCACAGGGCATCTGGGTGGCTCAGGCAGTTGAGCATCTGACCCTTGACTGAGCCCTGCTTAGCGTGGAGCCTGCTTAGGATTCTCTCTCTCTCTCCTCTGCAAGCCCCCTCCCCCACTCATGCACATGCACACACTGTCTCTCTTTCTAAAATAAAACAAGAAGAAGATGAAGACACATCATGAACCCCAAAGAATAATTTCCTGAGGATCCAAAGACTTCAGTTGGAAAAAGTGAAGAAAGAAACTAAAATCTGATTTTATGGCATTATCTTTCTATTGCAAATTATCATCACAACATGAAATTTTTGTTTTTTATTTTTAGTCAGACAATAAAAACACAAAATTAAATTTCTTGGTACTTATACACTTTAAAGAGTATGGTCTTGGTCCTTCTCCCTCTTCCTACTGCAAAGGACACAGTATCAGAAACAGTCTAGCATATCCTTTTGAATTCATGTAGAAGAGGCTCCTTTCCCATGTGACTCTGGTTACATAATTACTCCCCATACTATGCTTTCTCATATTCTAACTTTCCTCTGACCTGAAAGTTACGATTTTAGCCATAGATATGCCTTTTCTTCAGAATATCGAGGTCATGCTGGTGAATATGAGCTATTATGCTGACAAAACTGGTCAATGATATTTAACTGTCCCTATGGCTCGCTGACCATTTGATATCTTGAATTCAACATTTCATTGTCTTTAGCCTCCCGTACTTGTGTGGTCAGATTCGGGAGTGTTAGGAGAATTGTACTTCTGATTGCTCAGGCCCTTCCCTCCCTCTAACTCTCTATCTTTTCATCTTACTCCCTATGGTGTATTGAATGTATGCTTCCTCCAAAAGGCAAAAAAAAAAAAAAGAGAGGGAGGGAGGGAAGGAGGGAGGGAGGAAGGAAGGAAGGAAGGAAGATCTTGGAAACTATAAATGTGACTTCATTTGGAAAAAGTCTCTTTTTTGGTGTAGCTTAGTTAGTGACTGATTGCAAGATGATACCATCTCAGATTGGTGTGGCTCTGATAACAAGTGTCCTTAGAAGATAGAGATAAGAGAGAGAAGACACAACCACCTAGAAGGCCACCTGAATATGGACTCAGAGAGTGGAGTTAGGCTGCCATGAAAATGGAATGGCTGGACCCCCAAGTTGAAGGGAGAGGCGAGTGAGGATCCTCCTGTAGAGCGTTTGGAGGGAAACAGCCTGCGAACACCCTGAATTCAGACTTCTCTTCAGTTTCTGCAGGAATCAATTTCTGTTGTTTTAAGCCACCAAAACTGTGGTAATTTTGTTACAGCAGACCTAGCAGACTAATAAGTTCCCTGAGCCTTATTTTGAGTGAAATTAGCAGATTTGTGTTTCCCCATTATATCATTCTTTCTTAGGATCTGTCAGCTCATCTCCTCATGTTGTTCCATGAGGAGAGATGTCCTGCGTGAGAAAACTCTAAGTGGTTTCATTGTTTAAAATTCCACTTTCCGGATGATTGTCTTCGCTATTTCTGCTCCTCCCATTTTCTTATCTCTCTCTGCCCATTTCCCCTTTGGCTTTACTCAACTTGCTTGGTTTCTTAAAATTTGGCACAGAAATCTACACATCATCCAACTTCCCTACCCCCAAACACATTTTACTTTATTAATCTACATTAGCTATTATGAAATCTGATCTCTTTGTCTGTATCTCTACTTTATCACTATCACTGCCTCAAATCCTCCTTCAATATGATCAGGCATGTCCCATAGACTAGGAGAGGTGGGAATAATTTCTCAAGGAAATATCTGGATATTCCCTACTTACAACTTCTGTCTGCAAACTACAGACTCCAATGCTACAAAATACTACTGAAGCAATTATTTTTCTTTTTTTTTAAAATATTTTATTTATTTCTAGGAGAGAGAGAGACAGCGTGAGCAGGAGAGGGTCAGAGAGGGAGTCACAGACTGAAACAGGCTCCAGGCTCTGAGCTGGCAGTCAGCACAGAGCCCGACGCGGGGCTCGAACCCACGAACCGCGAGATCATGACCTAAGCGAAAGTTGGACGCTTAACCGACTAAGCCACCCAGGCGCCCCTGAAGCAATTATTTTTCTACTCTTTCTAAGCATCTGGAGCCCACTGCTTCTTTTCCTTTTTTTTTTTTTTAGTTCTAAATTTATTTTGAGAGAGGGAGAGAGAAAATGAGAAACAGAGGGGAAGCAAGAGTGAAAGAGAGAGAGCGTCAAGCAGACTCCAAATTGTCAGCACAGAGCCTAATGAGGGGCTCGAACTCACAACCTATGAGATCATGACCTGAGCCAAAACCAGCAGTTGGATGCTTAATTAACTAAGCCACCCAGCTGCCCCTGGAGTCCACTGCTTCTATCAAGGGCTTTGGATTTCTACAGGAGAGGGTATATGTATCTCTTTTTCCTAAGTAGCCACTTGATTGTTATAAAGAATATACTTCCCAGTGTCCCCATGACCATTGGTATCATTCCTTTTTCTGTTGCTCCATGGCACACTTAAAATTTCCTTTTTTCTTTGTTTTTGCATTTAAATGGCCTTCAACCTCTACTCAGAGTTTCTTGTAGCCATGACGCCTTTATTCCTATAGTCAGCCTCTCAAGTGTAGACTCTCATCTCTGACCTGAACCTGCACTGTCCTCAAGGCATTTTATGATTTTCAAGCACCAAATCATTTAGACTAGATATTCAGAATTAACTGTTGGGTTGGGGTTCTGGCATCATTATTTTTGAAAGTTCCCTGTGTGCTTTTGGTGTACAGTTCAGCAGCTGCTGCTCGATCCCACCCAGCGCTTAACAGTCTTTTGGGAAAATATTCGAATGCTTGTTGCATTATATTATTTGCAGATGTGTGAAATCTAAACTCAAGCCTAACATTGGAAATCTTAGTTCCACGTCAATCTAATCTCCAACTATCATGTACATAGACTCCTCTTTTCCTGCCAAACTGACTTCCTTGTATTCTTTATGTCTAAAGAAAAATTATTTCCCACGTCTTCCCACCTAAACTCACAAACATACACACAGGACACATGATCTGGCAAAGGATTTTTGTGGCAAATTTATGGACATGGGTCTGACAGGTATACATTTTCTACACTGAAATGTTAGACCCTGGAAATGTTTGAGAGTGGATAAAAAACAGTGGGGTAGAGCTCTGAAAACCCACCCAGACCCCTCCCCTAAAGCCAGAATATTCTCTTACTCGTTAGCTTGACTGTTTTCTGGAGAGAGACTTTGAAGTAAATATGTATAGTAAGCAACTAAGCTTGCTGAAAGAACATCTTTGGGTCAGAGGACGTGAAGAAACAGTTCTCCCATCACTTGCCTTTAAACTAAAGGAATTGCAAAACTTATTTGAGTCCTTAGCAAAGTTAGTAACAGACATTACCCAACTTGTGATCAGTTTCAACACTGCTAGCTGGCTGTGTAACAGACAACAGAACCCCTTCTGATGAATGAAGCAACTACGGGGTGGATTCTGATGAAAAGTTTCTTCTCCCACCTCTTCCCAGAAATAGAGATGTTTAAAAATTTCATACCCACGAGAGGAAACTAAAATAAAACTGAAACACAGAATCACATTTTCAGGAATCTGGCATAGGACTATTATAAAGTAGGCCCAGTTTGTCAGGGAGTATTTTTATAATAAGCTCAGCCATGGAAAAATTCTTCTAAGGGGTAGCCATTAACCAAATCACAAGACAGACATGATCTGGCTCAGAACCAATCACAAGCACTTAAAACTGTTATTGTTTCTCATCTAGTGTTCTTATTTATAAAAAAAAAAAAAGAAAGAAAGAAAGAAAAGAAAAGAAACAAGGAGGGGAGTTCCATCATTGTGGCTCTATAAAGTTAGATACTTTATGTTATCATTTTTCCTCTGCTCAGTGTAAATATTTAACTTCAATAAGAACATGTTGACCTATTGGTTTTACTTTCCTTGTGAACCAGGGATGATGGGAATATTCCCGAATCAAGTTTTACACACAGAATGAGCCCTGGATTCAGCATCTGAAAAACTGTTTCGAGTCCCTATACTGGATTTATTACAGTGTTTCATGCTCCACAGCAATCCAGAGGGAGTGGAACCAGGTTTCCACCCACTGCCTGTGAACACTGAGGGTCAAGCAATGCTTCACTTATACAGGGTTACAAGATTTAGTAAGTGCAAGTCACTAACACGTTCTGGTTTGCCCGGGGCTTTCCTGCTTTAGCCCTGAAAGTCTCACATCTTGGCAACCCTTTCAAGTCGCTGGCAAATACAGGTCCATGGTCACCCTAGTGGCAGTCAGAGATTACAATCTGTCTCTGGGCTACAACCCTACTCTCCGTAACACCCTGAAGTTATTACTTCTAATGTTCAAGTTACTTGTAGATTTGTGACTTGTTCTCTCAACTAACAGCTCTACAGAGAGCTTTTGGGACCAGGGAATGAATGGGATCTTCATCTGTATTCCTCTAATAACAATCGAAAATAAATAAGCATTAGAGTAAGTACTCAATAAAAGGTCATTGAATTCCAGAGCATTTTTTATTTGTAGTTAAAGACAAATTAAGCCTATGGGGATGGGGGAAGAATTGGATCTATTAAGTCATCACAATAACAGCCCTATTTGACCCCTAGATTCTCACCTGAGTAGTTTTGGCCTTTATCAATGATGTAGTAGAACAAAAATGTTAGCAGTGCTGAGTACTTGCTCTGTTTTTTGACATAATATGACTTTGGCAAGCCACTTCTTGTGTACTTCAGCTAGCTTCAATGTAAAGCCAGGAAGCTGGGACTAGACGGTTTCTAAGAACTCTTACAGTCTTAATATGGTAGGCTTTGAACCACAACGAGTAAACAATGCTAATAAGGGTTAACTGGAGAAACAGAATTGCATTAGAAGCTGTGCCTTCCATATCACAAGTAGGTATTGTTAGTTCTCAAGGGTTCCTTCCCTTGAGACATTCTCAGCAATGTGTGTGAATATTTAGCTCTTCCTACCAACACCAAAAGCACCCACGGTCTTTTGTGTTCTTTCTGCTCTCCTACTAGCAAGTGAAGATAAACTGATTTGCTCCCTTACTTGATCTCTATCTAAATTCTGTCTTTCCCTTGGTAACCCAGATTTGCTAATAAGTTTACTAGACTGAGAGACAAACTATTAAAAACACCGCCATTAAAACATACCGTTTGAACGTAGGTGTCACTTTTCTCTCGTTCATAATTCCATGTTGAGTCATTTGTAACATTTTTCTCAGGTATTTATATTGCATATCCCCTAATGACCACATAAATTAAGCATATAAAAGAATGAATGGATCAGCATCACAAGAAACCTATTCTGTCCTGGTCCAAGGCTCTATACTTACCAGAGGATTTGGAAGGAGAAAGCCATACTCTTCAGAAATATGAAATCTTCCTAAAGATAATAATGGTATTGTCTTCAAATTCTGACTTTGAGGCTCCATAATTTTGTCTGAAGTATCTGCACTGAAGCCCGTTCTGAATGACAACTACTCCAAATGTATCAAGGACCCAGCTTAAGGGAGCTTCAGGATGGCATCTTCTTGCTGCGATTAATTCTGCAGTGTCTCAGCAACAGAGGAGAACCTTGATCTGAGGTTGAATTCCAGAATGCCATGAACTTTTTCTGACACAACGCTGTTTAAACAATTAGAGACTGCTGATTTAAAAAAAAAAAAAAACAAAAACAGGCAAACAGAATCACAGAAGAAAAAAATATCTCCTTTCTTTTCACACACATGTAGTAAGAGAAGATTGGTTTTAAAGACTGGTTTTAAATCCAAAGACAAATTTGCTCTCCTTCAGAAAAGGGGAAATGAACTAAAACTTCGGTCATGGCTGATTACAAATATCCTGACAGTAATCGCATCCACAGTGAATTTTGATAACTGGGTCTTTATCCCAAAAGAGCAAATAATTAAAACTGGAAGTGAGTTACATGTAGACAGATATTTCAGTAGTTGACTGAAAGACAATTACTGGAGAGCAGTAGGAAGACTCTAAATACATAACAGAACCTCAGAGGGGGTCTGAACAACATATTCTAAACAATTGCTTTGATTTACTTTAAGCAATGACATTTAATCATTTTTTGAAATCTTTAACTTCAACAAGGAGGAAATATATATTTTTAACAAGTGAAGTAGTGGGTATTAAGGAACTTAAGAGCCTGAATAGATTTGATTGAACCCTCTACCTTTATCAACCATCTTTTGAGAAACTTGTACTAAAATTGGTGATTTTACCTATGAAATAACTACTACTTTTACTGATTTTACAGATTAGTAAACTGAGGAGCACACGTGTGGATAACCCTGTCTATTGTCACTCCACTAATTATTGGCAGAGTGAGGACTAGAGCTGAGGTATCTTGATTTCCAAGCCATTGCTGTGTTCACTAGGTTAAGCTTCTGGGCTGTCTGTTAAAAGTGCCCTTACAGTTTGTTTGCTTTTGAAAGAGAGAGAGATAGAAATAAAAAAGAGAGAGAGTGAGAGCACATGCACACATGTGTGCGCTCCAGCAGGGAAGGGACAGAGAAAGAAAAAGAGAGAATCTTTTTTTTTTAAGTTTTTATTTATTTTTGTGTGTGTGTGTGTGTGTGTGTGTGTGTGTGTGTGTGTGTGTGAGAGAGAGAGAGAGAGAGAGAGAGAGAGAGAGAGAAAGAGAGAGAGAGAGATGGGGGGGTGAGGCAAGTGCAGAGAGAGATGGACAGAGAATCCCAAGAAGGCCCCAGGCTCAGCATGGAGCCTGACTCAGGGCTCGATATCACAATCATGAGGTCATGACCTGAGCTGAAATCAAGAGTTGGATGCTTAACTGAGTGAACCACCCAGGTACTCCTATAGTTTGAATTTTCTTTACTATGGAGCCCAGTTATAACTTCCGGGCCATGGATCTGCACTATGGAAATTCTGAAGAGTCTACCTTTTGCCAAATGGACTCTAAACTTAAGTCAAAAATTGTAAACAAATTTATTTGGAAGCTAATTTATCTAAACACAACTTCCTTTACCTTTTCTCTATGATAAATAGAAAAGCTAAGAGCAAGAAATTCTCTGATCGCTCATTGAACAGTTCCAATGGAAGGTTCAATTTTATTTATTTATTTATTTATTTTTTAATATTTTTATTTATTTCTAGGAGAGAGAGAGAGAGACAGCGTGAGCAGGGGAGGGTCAGAGAGAGAGGGAGTCACAGACTCTGAAACAGGCTCCAGGCTCTGAGCTGGCAGTCAGCACAGAGCCCGACGCGGGGCTCGAACCCACGAACCGTGAGATCATGACCTAAGCGAAAGTCGGACGCTTAACCGACTAAGCCACCCAGGCGCCCCTGGAAGGTTCAATTTTAAAAGCTGTCTTTCAAAAGTAGCCTAATTGGTCTATGTGTCTGTTTTTGTGCCAATACCACACTGTCCTCCTGATTACATCTTTGAAGTACAGGTTAAAGTCTGGGATTATGAAACCTTCAACTTTGGTTTTCTTTTTCAACGTGACTTTGGCTATTTGGGGTCTTTTTGGTTCCATACAAATTTTATGATTGTTTATTCTAACTCTGAGAAGAATGCCAGGACAATTTTGATTGGGATTGCACTGAATGCATATAATGCTTTGGGTAGCATCAAGATTTTAGCAATATTTATTCTTCCAATCTATGAGCATGGAGGGTTTTTCCATTTCTTTGTGTCTTTTTCAATTTCTTTCATAAGTTTTCTATGGTTTTCAGCATACAGATCTTTTACATCTTTGGTTAGGTTTATTCCTATGTATTTTATGGTTCTTGGTGCAGTTGTCAATGGGATTGAATAGAGAACCCAGAATTGGACCCACAAATGTGTGGCCAACTAATCTTTGACAAAGCAGCAAAGAGTATCCAATGGAAAAAAGACACCCTCTTTAGCAGATGGTGCTGGGAGAACTGGACAGCAACATGCAGAAGAATGAAACTAGACCACTTTCTTCCACCAGACACAAAAGTAACTCAAAATGGATGAAAAACCTAAACGTGAGACAGGAAACCATCAAAACCCTAGAGGAGAAAACAGGTTAACAACTTCTTTAACCTCAGCCACAGCGACTTCTTACTCAACACACCTCAGAAGGCAAGAGAAACAAAAGCAAAAATGAACTATTGTGACCTCATCAAAATTAAAAGCTTCTGCACAGTGGAGACAATCAGCAAAACTAAAAGGCAATGGACAGAATGGGAGAAGATATATGCCAATGACATATCAGATAAAAGGTTAGTGTCCAAAATCTATAAAGAACTTACCAAACTCAACACTCAAAAAACAAATAACCTAGTGAAGAAATGGGCAGAAGACATGAATAGACGCTTTTCCAAAGAAGACATCCAACTGACCAAGAGACATATAAAAAGATTCTCAACATCATTCATCATCAGGGAAATACAAATAAAAACTTATACTGAGGTACCACCTCACACCAGTCAGACTGAGTAAAATTAACAACTTAAGAAATAACACATGATGGTGAGGAACCCTCTTGCAGTGTTGGTGGGAATGCAAACTGGTGCAGCCACTCTGGAAAACAGTGTGGAGGTTCCTCAAAATATTAAAAATACAATTACCCTACAAGCCGACAATAGCATTACCAGGAATTTATCCAAAGGATACAGGAGTGCTGATTCATAAGGGCACATGTAACCCAATGTTTACAGCAGTGCTATCAACAATAGCCAAGTTATGAAAAGAGCCCAAATGTTTACCAATGGATGAATGAATAAAGAAGATGTGGTATGTGTATACAATGGAATACTACTTGGCAATGAGAAATAATGAAATCTTGCTATT